>CAUYLG010027345.1:0-32474 GCA_963573385.1 Cacajao melanocephalus | reverse complement strand
TCTATGACCAATGCAGTTGCCCATGCTTTGTTTCCCCACTGACCAATCTATTGCCCTCACCCCCTATAAAACCCCACACCCAGAACAGCCGGGCGCGACTTCTCTGGCCCCTTCCCTGGACCACAGAACCTCGCCCGGGAGCTGAATAAACTGGAATTTAGTTTTCCTTATACTGGCCTCAGTTTCCTAATTTTAAACTCGACAATAAGCCTTACAACCTACATGCCACACCAGTGTTCTAAATGCTTCATGTATAATAACTAATTTCATCTTTCACAGTACTGTGAGGTAGAGAACATTATTATTAGCCTTTTGGTCAAGGTCACATGGAAGTGGTGGAGCTATGCTTCAAATCCAAGCAATCTGACTCCAGATCCAGTGCTTTTCTCTACCCCATCATAGCATTGGATTGTAATTGCCTGTTTGCCTATTTCTTCCAGGAAACTGTGTATGCTTGTCGTCAGGGATAATGTCCTATTTGCTATTCGGTGCTCCATCTTCAGCATCTCATGGATGCCCAGTAACACTTTTAGCCAGTGATTCAGTTTGCTCGGCTTTGATTTTCTTTTAGAAAATGGGAATTATGGCCAGGTGTGGTGGCTCACACCTGTAATCTCAGCACTTTGGGAGACTGAGGTGGGTGGATCATGAGGTCAGGAGTTTGAGACCAGCCTGGCCAAGATGGTGAAACCCCCTCTCTACTAAAAATACAAAAATTAGCCGGGCGCAGTAGTGGGTGCCTGTAACCCCAGCTACTTTGGAGGCTAAGGCAGGAGAATCGCTTAACCCAGGAGGCAGAGGTTGCAGTGATCCGAGATCACGCCATTGCACTCCAGCCTGGGTGACAGAGCAAGACTCCATCTCAAAAAAAAAAGAAAGAAAGAAAAAAAGAAAATGGGAATCATGGTAACTTTGTTTCAAGGCTTGGATTAGGGTAAAGTGAGTGAGATCCTACATGCAGAATTTAAGAAGGCACTCACACTCAGGAGCCAAGGCAAGTGCTGTAGGAACTGCTGTTTTTTGTTTTTTTTGTTTTTTTTTTGAGACGGATCTCACTCTGTCACATAGGCTAGAGTTCAGTGGCGAGAGCTCTGCTCACTGCAACCTCTGCCTCCCAAGTTAGAGCTCTGCTCACTGCAACCTCTGCCTCCCAAGTTAGAGCGATTCTCCTGCTTCAGCCTCCCAAGTAGGTGGGACTATAAGCATGTGCCACCACACCCAGCTAATTTTTTTGTATTTTTAGGAGAGGCAGGGTTTCACCATGTTGGCCAGGCTGACCTCAAAGGATCCACCCACCACAGCCTCCCAAAGTGCTGGGATTACAGGTGTGAGCTACCTCCTGGCCTGGACCTGCTATCATTTGACAGGATTGTTAAAAGGATGACCCACACAAGAGACCTTTGGTTTGGCTGGTTTTCATGCAGTGGTGTTTACAGCTAATTGATCACAACCACACATTTCTCTGTTCCTTTTCCATTCTACTGCTTCACTTGACCAGCCTTAAGAAAAAAAGAGAGAGAGAGAAAGATCTTTGTTCCCCCCCAACCTTATTTCCATTGCCACTGCTCTAATTTAGGGCCCCCATTATGTCTCACCTAGATTAACATAGTGGCTTTTCAATGGGTTTTCCCTAGCCTTTCGGTATCTTCACTTTCCAGTTCCAGTTCCTGCTACGCACTGCTGCTATAATTAGTCTCTAAAACCTTGACTGAGTGTAGCATGTCTCTGTGCAAAATCTTCAAGGACTTCTCATTGCCCACAGAGAAAGTCTAACCTTATTAACACAGCCTGCTTTTCTACCTGTACCTTCCGGTGCTTTCTCATAGTTTATCCTCCTCTATCCTTACTGCCACACTGTTTGAATATTGTATTTTTTTTTTTTTTTTTTGAGACAGAGTTTTGCTCTAGTTGCCCAGGCTGGAGTGCAGTGGCATGATCTCAGCTCACTGCAATCTCTGCCTCCCGGGTTCAAGTGATTCTCCTGCCTCAGCCTCTTGAGTAGCTGGGATTACAGGCATGTGCCACCATGCTCGGCTAATTTTTGTATTTTTCGTAGAGATGGGGTTTCACTGTGTTGGCCAGGCTGGTCTCGACCTCCTGACCTCAGGTGATCTGCCTGCCTTGGCCACACAAAGTGTTGAGATTACAGGCGTAAGCCATTGCGCCCAGCCTGATTACTGTAGTTTTACAGTAAGTTTCAAAATGAGGAAGTGTGACTCCTCCAACCTTTTCTTATTTTTCTTTCTTTTCTTTTTGTTTTTTTTTTTTTTGAAACAGAGTTTCATTATTGTTGCCCAGGCTGGAGTGCAATGGCAAGATCTTGGCTCACCGCAACCTCCACCTCCCAGGTTCAAGTGATTCTCCTGCCTCAGCCTCCCAAGTAGCTGGGATTACAGGCATGTGCCACCACGCCAGGCTAATTTTATATTTTTAGTACAGACAGGGTTTCTCCATGTTGGTCAGGCTGGTCTCGAACTCTTGACCTCAGGTGATCCGCCCGCCTTGGCTTCCCAAAGTGCTGGGATTACAGGTGTGAACCACCATGCCTGGCTTCTTTTTCAAGAATGTTTTGGCTATTTGGAGTCCCTTACCTTTCCATCTGAATTTTAAGATCAGTTTGTCAGTTTCTGCTGCAAAAAAAAAAAAAAAGAGACACCTAAGATTTTGATAGGGATCGCATTGAATTTGTATATCAATTTGGAGAATATTGCCATCTTAAAAGTGTTAGGTCTTCTGATCCATGAACATGGGGTGTCTTTCTATATATTTAGGCCTTTAATTTCTTTCAACAATGCTTTGTAGTTTTCAGTATACATGTCTTAGAGTTTGTAAATATTTATATTTAGATGTTTATTATTCTTATTATTTAAAGACAGAGTCTCACTCTGTTGCCCAGGCTGGAGTGTCGTGGAGCCATCTCAACTCACTGCAACCTCCACCTCACAGGTTCAAGCAAGTCTTCTGACTCAGCCTCCCAAGTGGCTGGGTTACAGACTCCTGCCACCACGCCTAGCTAATTATTGTGTATATATACACATATTATTTATTTATTTATTTATTTATTTATTTTTTTTGAGACAGAGTCTCACTCTGTAGCCCAGGCTGGAGTGCAATGGTGTAATCTTGGCTCACTGCAACCTCTGCAGTGAGTTCAAGCAGTTCAACTGGGTTCAAGCAGTTCTCCTGCCTCAGCCTCCCAAGTAGCTGGGACTACAGGCACCCACCACCACGCCGGGCTAATTTTTGTATTTTTAGTAGAGATGGAGTTTCACTATATTGGCCAGGTTGGTCTTGAACTCCTGACCTTATGATCTGCACACCTCGGCCTCCCAAAGTGCTGGGATTACAAGCATGAGCCACTGCCCCTGGCCAAGAATTATTTTTATTTTTATTTTTTTGAGACAGAGTTTTGCTCTTATTGCCCAGGCTGGAGTACAATGGCGCAATTTCAGATCTCAGCTCACTGCAACCTCCACCTCCCAGGTTCAAGCGATTCTCCTGCCTCAGCCTCCTGAGTAGCTGGGATTACAGGCGCCTGCCACCATTCCCGGCTAATTTTTTGTATTTTTAGTAGAGACAGGGTTTCACCAGGTTGGCCAGGCTGGTCTCGAACTCCTGACCTCAGGTGATCCACCTGCCTTGGCCTCCCAAAGTGTTGGGATTACAGGCAGAAGCCACCGCACTCGACCCTTCTATAAGAATTAAAATGACATTAAGGAACAATAAATGTGCAGTGGCCCTCTTCCAGAGAGTGGAGAGGAAGTTTTGGGGAAATGTCTGCCTGGATTGAACGCTCTTCCTGTGGTTAGTGTCTTGTGGGATGAAATTTGGAGCCTCCGTAGATGATGAACCTGTTTTGAACATTTTTCCTTTGGCACAGATTTGCTTCAATTGTGAATCTCCTGCTTTCTTTAATGTTTTTGGTTAAATGTCAGTGTCTTAAAAATTCAGACTGAAAGATGAGATTCCTGATTTTGTCTTGGCATTAAGCCAAGGGATTAAGGTGGAATTTAATAGAACATCCACATGGAGATTTCAGTGAAGTGCAAATTATGAAGCTAGATGATAATAAAGTAGGTATGGTGAAATGTCTCAGACTTTCATCTAAAGATCAGTCAGATAGGCCATGTGTGGTGGCTCACGCCTGTAATCCTAGCACTTTGGAAGGCCAAGGCGAGCGGATCACAAGGTCAGGAGTTCGAGACCAACGTGGCCAATATGGTAAAACCCCATCTCTACTAAAAATACAAAAATTAGCTGGGTGTGGTGGTACGTGCCTGTAGTCCCAGCTACTCGAGAGGCTGAGACAGAAGAATTGCTTGAACTTGGGAGGTGGAGGTTGCAGTGAGCCGAGATGATACCACTGTACTCCAGCCTGGGAGACAGGGCAAGACTCTGTCTCAAAAAAAAAAAAAAAAAAAAAAAAATCAGCCAGATTGAAGCCTCTGAGGTCCTTTTTTTTTTTTTTTTGAGACAGAGTTTCACTCTCGTTGCCCAGCCTCCACCTCCTAGGTTCAAGTGATTCTCCTGCCTCAGCCTCCCAAGTAGCTGGGATTAGAGGCATGCACCACCATGCCTGGCTAATTTTGTATTTTTTAGTAGAGATAGGGTTTCTTCATGTTGGTCAGGCTGGTCTCAAATTTCCAAGCTCAGGTGATCTGCCTGCCTCAGCCTCCAAAAGTGCTGGGATTACTGGCGTGAGCCACCGTGCCCAGCCGAGGTCCTCTTTTTACATAGTATGTATTGAACCATCACACCAACATTGTATCTGATTTTTGCATTAGAAAATTTTTTTTCTGGAAAATAAAAATATTTTTATTTAATGAGTCTAGGAAATCTAGGAAGATCTGGAACATATTGTCCTCTGAGCTGTTTTATATGACTGTATCTCAAATAATTCTCAAATTTCTCTGTCTCTTCTTCCAGCCAAACTGCGCTCAGTATAAATTACCAGGATGTCCCAGAGACTTTAACCCTGTCTGTGGCAGTGACATGTCCACTTATCCCAATGAATGTACTCTGTGCATGAAAATCAGGTAACGTGATTTTACAACTGTAAAATTTTTCTTCCTTTCTTTGTTTTTTGTTTGTTTTTTTGAGACAGAGTCTCACTCTGTCACCCAGGGTGGAGTGCAGTGGCGCAATCTTGGCTTACTGCAACCTCTGCCTCCTGGGTTCAAGCAATTCTCGTGTCTCAGCCTCCCAAGTAGCTGGGATTACAGGCACCACCATGCCCAGCTAATTTTGTAAGATATGGGGTGTCACCATGTTGGCCAGACTGGTTTCAAACTCGTGACCTCAAGTGATGCACCTGCTTCGGCCTCCCAAAGTGTTGGGATTACAGGCGTGAGCCACCATGCCCGGCCTCTTCATTTCTTTTGTTGGATTTTGATTCCTTAGGAGGTGGTGCCTGTTTTCTTGGCTATAAGTATCAAAAGTGACATGGTAGTTCTCAGTTTTCAGGGTGATGGTTAAAAGGATGCAAAATCTTCAGTGCATTTTTCAAGTCAAGTTAAAGAATGAGATGTAATCAAATTATATTATTGCCCATGAATGCAAAATTTCCTAAAATTAAGAGTCTATTGAATAGTTAAACTCTGTGGAGTATTAAATTTTATTTTTAATTCAAAGGGTATGTGTGAGTGATCTGCACACCCTGTGCTACTAGTCGGGAAGTAGGACTTACTGACTCTACTTAGTGGAATGCTAAGTAATGAGTGTCTTATACTTGATACGCTTCATGTAGCACACCTGACCAGGTGTCTGTGACTGCTCCTTCAGGTATGCAGCTTTGTATAGAGCAGGGATTCATTATCTGACTTCAATCCATCTTCTCTGATTCTTTTTTTTTTTTTTGGAGACTGAGTCTCACTTGTCACCTTGCTTACTGCAACCTCTTCCTTCCAGGTTCAAGAGATTCTCCTGCCTCAGCCTCCCAAGCAGCTGGGATTACAGGCATGTGCCATCACGCCTGGCTAATTTTTGTATATATATATTTTTTTGATTTGGAATTTTGCTCTTGTTACCCAGGCCAGAGTGCAATGGCATGATCTTGGCTCACTGCAACGTCTACCTCCGGAGTTCAAGAGATTTTCGTATCTCAGCCTCCCAAGTAGCTGAGATTACAGGCATGCACCACCACACCCGGCTAATTTTTGTTTTTAGTAGAGATGGGGTTTCACCATATTGGTCAGGCTGGTCTTGAACTCCTGACCTCAGGTGATCCACTCGATTCAGCCTCCCAACATGCTGGGATTACAGGCATGAACCACCACACCTGGTCTAATTTTTGTATATTTAGTAGAGATGGGGATTCACCATGTTGGCCAGGCTGGTCTTGAACTCCTAACCTCCAGTGATTTGCCCACCTCAGCCTCCCAAAGTGCTGGGATTACAGGTGTGCTCAGCCCTCTGAGTGATTCTTTGGGGTTAGTGTCCTGTGCCTTAGGGTTAGGGAAAAAATGGCAGAGTGGGGACTTTCACCCTGTTTCCTAGATTTAGCTTAAAAAAATGATTAAGTGTAGCCCTGAAGGAATCTAATGTATAATTACGTGGGTCCTTTTAATACCAATAGTAAGGCAGTTTCAGTATGATAGGTAATAATTGTGTTTCTATGATTGTTCAATTTGCAGGGAAGATGGTCATGATATTAAAATCATCCGAAATGCACCCTGCTAATGGAGCAGTTTACAGAAAAGAAGATGGAGAGAACACCTTGACTGGCACACTAGATAAATTGCATTTCCTCTTTTTCTCTTTTCCTATGTTTCTTTGCATGAGATTTGTTAACCCACATTTTCTAAGAGGAGATATGAAAGACAGCCATGTATAGTGATGGATAATTTAAAGAAAAAAAGAATCTTCGTTTCTTGGCTTTTGCTCCTAGAGTTAAGCTTACTGCCCAGATGACTTGTGCATTGGTTTATTTAGTTGAAATAAAATCAGCATTGAATTCAGTTCTTACTGTTCTCTGTTGAAAATGCTGTTCTCATTTCAGGGGAGGCAGAATTTTACCTCTATCCTTTAAGAGTTTTTCAGCTGGGCCAGATAATTAAATGGACATAAGACAGATCAATAGGAGAAAAGCATACAGACTTACTTAATACAAGTTTAACTTGGCATGGGAGTCTTCATAAAGAAACGCTCAAAGACACAGAGTTGAACACTTATATGCTGAATTAGACAAACAGTAGTGGATTATGAAAGTGTGGCGTGGCAGAGGGGTTTGGGCTGAGCTAATTGGGTGGAGAAGTGGCTGGGAGGATGAGGTTTGTTTGTACACGGTTCCCTTGACCTCAATTTCCAATTTCCTCCAGTCCTTGATGATAAGAATGTTACTTTACTTCTGGCATAGGGAGGATATTTTTCACATGGGAATTTTATCTCCTGCTTTTAAGAAACAGAAGGAAAGTCAGAATGACCTTCTTGCACCTGCTGTTCTTCAAGTGTTTTTAACACAAAATAGTCAATATGCCAGGGCAGCATATTTTGGGTTGGCATATTCTTAACACCTTGATCACTCAGCAGCCTCACGTGGCTCTGTTCCTCTCAGGCATGGATGAATTTCAGTAGGTGAGAAGTGGAGTTGTTGAGAGAGTAAGACCTAACTCCTTTCCCTAATTCTTGGATAATTTTATGTGTAATTGATACAGTGTTCTGCACATGGCAAGTTACTGTAAGATATTTGGAGCTAACATTAACCCAAACTGGTAAAGAATCATGGAGGTACAAACATTTATTAGATTAAAAATTTCCTTTCAATACAGTTTTCATTCTGAGTTCACACAGGAGTTTGGCTTTTCTTAGATCAGTAGTTCTCAATCCAGGGTGATTTTCCCCAAGGGGACATTTGGCAGTGCATCTGGAGGCATTTCTGGTGTAACAGCTGAGGTGTGGAGTGCTACCCAGGGATGTTTCTAAACAACCTGCATTGCATAGGCAGCCCCCAACAGCAAGGAATTTTCCAGTCCAAACCTCAATAGTGCTAAGGTTGAGACATCCTGGTTTAGAGTTTGATACAGCATAAGCATTTTATAACAATAGCATAAGTGACCAGGGATTCAGAATGATAGCATTTTCCAGGTAGAGAATTTTGAGTCATAGGGCCTGGGTTTAAACGTTTCAGCACCAGGACATGGTGAGACACAACGCAAGAGGTGGCTGGGAGAGTGGTATAGTGGGAAGAACATGGCTTTTGGGGGTGAGCTAAATATGAGTTCGTTTTGATTCCAATTCTTGCGTTTCCATTTTCAGATCTGAAAATGGGGTTGATGCTTAGCTCCTGGAGCTATGGTGAGGAAACTGCTTAGCATAGTGCTTGGCATATAGAAACCATTGAAATAGGTGCTACTATTGCTTCAGGCACCTCTCCTAGAGAGGAGAAAACAGGCCCACAAAGGCAAACACGTTTGCTTAAGGTGATAGAACACATTTAAAACTGAGCCTGGGCCTCCTACAGTGGCTCATGCCTGTAATCCCAGCACCTTGGGAGGCTGAAGTGGGCAGATCACGAGTTCAAGAATTCAAGACCAGTCTGGCCAGTATGGTGAAACCCCGTCTCTACTAGAAATACAAAAATTAACTGGGCCTAGTGGCACGCACCTGTAGTCCCAGCTAGTCGGGAGGCTGAGGCAGGAGAATCACTTGAACCCAGGAGGTGGAGGTTGCCAGCTTGGGTGGCAGAGTGAGACTCCATCTAAAAAACTAAAAAACAAAAAACAAAAAAAAACAACTCAGCCTGGTCTCGGAGCCTGGACCTCCAAATTTTAAGTCCTCTGTTTTTATACAAAATAGGGGCAATGCAGTGGAAAGCTGTATAACATAAATGTGCCACAATTATTGTCCTATAATTATTTTTGGCTTAAAATTTTTATAGAAGTCATATATGCTTTTTGGAAAATTAAAAAGAAAAATACAGACCAGGTGCAGTGGCTCACACCTGTAATCCCAGCACTTTGGGAGGCTGAGGCAAGAGGATCACTTGAGACCAGGAGTTCAAGACCAGCCTGGGCAACATAGGAGACCCCGTCTCTATTAAATAAATCAATAGATAGATAGATAGATGATAGATAGATAGATAGATAGATATGGAAGTATATAAAAATAGAGTGAAAATCTTACCCATCCTAGGTTCCACAGACACTTAAAACTGTTTTCAAATGTCTTTTCTCTCTAAGTATATGTGTATACAAAATTACACACATGCACACACACAAACTGTCCTGTAAACTTGCTTTTACTCTTAAATATTGGGTTTGTTTTCATGTTGATATATATTGTTTCTTCTTCTTTTTTAAAAATTTATTATTATTTTTTTTGAGACTGAGTCTTGCTCTGTTGCCCAGGCTGGAGTGCAGTAGCATAATCTCTGCTCACTGCAACCTCTGCCTCCCAGGTTCAAGTGATTCTCCTGCCTCAGCCTTGCAAGTAGCTGGGATTACAGGCATGCACCACTACACATGGCTAATTTTTCTATTTTTAGTAGAGATGGGGTTTTACCATGTTGGCGAGGCTCATGTGGAACTCCTGACTTCAGGTGATCTGCTCACCTCATTGTCCTCCCAAAGTGCTGGGATTACAGGCGTGAGCCACCATGCCCAGTCTTTTAAACAGCTACACAGTATTCTGTTATTGGGCCATGATTTATCCACTTTCTATTGACCTATATCTGGATTATTTATTAGGATTCTCTTGATTGAAAGTGGGAAATCCCAACTCAAACTCGTCTAAGCTAAAAGGGGAATTAATTACCTCCTGGATATAGTGAAGTGACTAAGCACATTGGCTCAAAGCTAGATGTCCACATTCACTGACCAAGTTACTCCGTAACTCAGTTTCCACATCTATAAAGTGAGGAAGATAATAGTAGCTACTTAAGATAACGCATCTAAGGTGCTTAGGACACTTGAAATATTGGCTGTATTATACAAAACTATACTTTTTTAAAAAACTTCCTTTTTTGACTTAATATTAATGGATATTTTTCCAAGTCTATACATATAGATCTATGTCATTAAAAACACTTGCACAGTATTCTGTTATATGGACATACCGTAATTTGTTTATTCAATCTCATCCTGATGGACATTTATTTCTCATTTTCACTATCACAAATAATGCTGAAATTACGTCTTTTATTTCTTTTTATTTATTTATTTATTTTTTAAATGAAAACTTTTCTTTTAGTAGAGATGGGTCTCACTATGTTGCCCAGGCTGGAGTGCAGTGGCTATTCACAGGCAAGATACCGCTACTGATCAGCACCAGCATTTTGACCTGGTCTGTTTCTGACCTGGGCCAGTTCACCCCTTCTTAGGCAACCTGTGGGCCCCTGCTCCCAGAAGGTCACCATATTGATGCTGAACTTAATGCGGACACCCATAGGCATAGCACACTACAGCCCAGAATACCTGGACTCAAGCGACCCTCCTGCCTCAGCCTCTTGAGTAGCTGGGACTACAGGCATGCGCCACCACGCCTAGGTAAATTTATGTCTTTGTACACATGCCCTTCCTTGTTTGTGCACATTGTGTAGGATAAATTCATAAGATTGGCATTACTTTGTCAGAAGATACATAAATTTAAAACATTGAAAGGGACTGCAAAACCTTTCTGAAAAGGATATACCTGTCTGCATCCTCCATGACAAATGAGTGCTTGGTTCTTCTTTCGACTACCATTGAATTATAGAAGTAGTGCTGCCCCGAATCTGCTCAGAGTTGTTCTACAAACTCAGTTTGCATCCATTCTTTTTTTTTTTTTTCTTTGAGACAGAATCTCTCTCTGTCAGCCAGGCTGGAATGCAGTGGCACCATCCTGGCTCACTGCAACCTCTGTCTCCCCAGCTCAAGCGATTCTCCTGCCTCATCCTCTAGAGTAGCTGAGATTACAGGCGTGTGGCACCATGCCCAGCTAATTTGTGTATTTTTAGTAGAGATGGGGTTTTACCATGTTGACCAGGCTGGTCTCGAACTCAGGTGATCTGCCTACCTTGGCCTCCCAAAGTACTGGGTTTACAGGCATGAGCCACTGTGCCCGGCCAGCATTCATTCTTTATTGAAGAATTCTTTTTCCCCCCTTAATTTTCTTCTTTAAAAGTGGCATAGTAATTATAGTTGTCTCAATCAAGTAAATGGTGAGAAGAAAGTGCAACAATCTATGGAGAGTTCTGGAATAGAAGCTGCCCAAGGATGGAGATCCTCCAAGTCGTGCTCATCATGGTATTTTCAGTGCTCAGAATAGCACCTAGCACAGTGCATATTTGTTGGTTGACGAAATGAAAATATAGCTTAGGAGGCTCACAAAATAATGACAACAAAACCACTAACCTCCATGAATTTCCTTCCTGCAAGAACAGGCAAGATAACTCAAACCAGAAACCCACACACCACAAAGAAAACAAGGTTTTGACTTGCCCAACAGCCAATTTCATTTTTTCCTATGTTACCCTGAAAAAGATAACAATGCTACATGCTCAGATGATCTTGAACAGTTCCAGGAGCATACCTTAAACTGGTTTAGAGTCTTCCTTTAATTTTATTGATTGATTTATTCATTTTTGAGACAGAGTATCCCTCTGTTGCCCAGGTTGGAGTGCAATGGCACGATCTCAGCTCACTGCAACCTCTGCCTCCTGGGTTCAGGTGATTCGCCTGCCTCAGTCTCCTGAGTAGATGGAATTACAAGTGTCTACAGCCACACTCTTTTTTATATTTTTTAGCAGAGACAGGGTTTCACCATATTGGCCAGGGTCGTCTGGAATTCCTGACCTCGTGATCCACCCACCTCCACCTCCCAAAGTGCTGGGATTACAGGCCTGAGCCATTGTGTCTGGCCCTTTTTTTAATTTAAAAATTATTCTTAATTTTTGTAGAGATGTGGCTTCTCCATATTGCCAAGGCTGGTCTTGAACTCCTGAGCTCAAGTGATCAGCCTGCCTTGGCCTCCCAAAGTGCTGGGATTACAGACGTATGCCACAGCACCCGGCCCTGGCTTAGATTTGTTAAATGACGAATAAAAAATCTTTACATCTGATCAGTCACTCATTTATGTGGTAGATATCTACTATGTGGTGAGCATGGGGTATACAATGACAAATGAACCTTAGCTCCTGTATATGTAGAACTTATAGGATCGTTCTTTTTTCTCTGAAAAGCAGAACAACTGTCACTTCTAAAACCAAGAATCTGATGTCTGCTCTAGACTGAGTTCTATGAGGGTAAAACCAATATTTGTTGTGTCCCCTACTGTATTGCCAGCACTTGGCACAGTGCCTGTCACACAGTAAGCGCTTAATAAGTACTTGTGAGCTGGCTTAGTTTCATTCTGTTGAATGAAGATAGTTTCATTCTGTTGGCTTCTGCATTCTGTGGCCAGATTTACAATAGCAAGAGTATTTTGGACAGAAGGAGAAGCTGAGCTTCAGGCAGCAAAGCAGGTGGTGACAATTAGACATAAATCACTCTCATTCAACCTTCAGGGCAGCCACTTTCTCACTAGGTCTTGGAGGTGGGCTCACCCAGGCCATAAACCTCAAAATAAAATAAGGGGACCTATATCCTAGTTTATTGAACATTTATTTGCTGAACTATGTATCTATGTATATACACACTATAAAAAACACTATATATATATACATGTAGCATGTGTGCATGTGTGTGTGTGTGTGTGTGTGTGTGTGTATAGTGGTTTTTTTTTTTTTTTGAGACAGAGTCTCTATCACCAGGCTGGAGTGCAGTTGCGCCATCTTGGCTCACCTCCACCTCCACCTCCCAGGTTCAAGCCATTCTCCTGCCTCAGCCTCCCGAGTAGCTGGGATTATAGGTGTCCATCACCACACCTGGCTAATTTTTGTATTTTTAGTAGAGACAAGGTTTCACAATATTGGCCAGGCTGGTCTTGAACTGACCTTGTGATCCGCCTGCCTCAGCCTCCCAAAGTGCTGGGATTACTGGCATGAGCCACCGAGCCTGGCCTCTATATAGTGTTTATATATCTCAGACATGGTCTCACTGTCGCCCAGGATGGAGTAAAGATTACGGCTCACTGCAGCCTTGACCTCCTGGGCTCAAGCAATCTTCCTGCCTCAGCTTTCCAAATAGCTGCAACTACAGGCATGCACCACCATGCCCAGCTAACAGTTTTTACATTTTTTTTTGTAGATACAAGGTTTTGCTATATTGCCCAGGCTGATTTTCAACTCCTGGGCTCAAGCAATCCTCCCATCATCCCATCTCATCCTCCCAAAATGCTTGGATTACAAGCATGAGGTACTGCACCTGGCCAACACTGTTTGTTTTATTTGTCTTTTTTTTTTTTTTTTGAGATAGAGTTTTGCTCTTGTTGCCCAGGCTAGAGTGCAGTGGCATGATCTAGACTCGCTGCAGTCTCCACCTCCCAGGTTCAAGTGATTCTCCTGCCTCAGCCTCCTGAGTAGCTGGGATTACAGGCATGTGCCACCACATGTGGCTAATTCCGTATTTTTCATAGAGACAAGGTTTCTCCATGTTGGTCAGGCTGGTCTCGAACTCCTGACCTCAGGTGATCCACCCGCCTCGGCCTCCCAAAGTGCTGGGATTACAGGCATGAGCCAAGACGCCTGGCAGTCCTATTTATTTTTTTAAAATATAAAGTTATTGTAACACACTGGGGTTTTTTCTTGACTAAGCAAAACAGTGTTTTTTTTTTTGTTTTTTTTTTTTGGCCTGAGAGACCCAAGTATAGATCACAGACTCTTAGTCTTTGAACTGGGGCTGATTTAAGTATAAATGATCCAACTTTCTCATTTTACAGATGAGATAACTGAGGAGAAGATGGGTTAAGAGATTTGCCTCAAACAACATTGTCTCTCTGGCTCTGGTTGCTAGAGATCAAGATGATAATTATAGTTAATGGCTGGCTTACAGCTTTGTAATTTTTCCCTTCCCGCTTTAGTAGCAGACAAAAGTGGCAGAGATCTAGAGAGATGGGAGCTATAACTGCCAAATTTCCTTGGGGTGTGTGGAATTCTTTCTCTCTGTCAGAGTAAAGGTACTCACCTGAGGTGGTAAGAGAAACCAGAAGCCAGAATGATTGGAGCTGAGAACCTGATATAGGTACCTGTGACTTGGTTGGCTTTTTGCCTCCTCAACTCTGCTGAGCTGCTTCCTGAAAAATGTGGGCCTCATTATTTTTGTTTTTGAGACAGAATTTCACTCTGTCACCCAGGCTGGAGGGCAATGGCACTATTTCGGCTCACTGCAACCTCCCCCTCCTGGGTTCAAGCGATTCTCCTGCCTCAGCCTCTGGAGTAGCTGAGATTACAGGAGCCTGCCACCACGCCCAGCTAGTTTTTGTATATTTAGTAAAGACAGGGTTTCACCATGTTGACCGAGCTGGTCTTGAACTCCTGACTTCAGGTGATCCACCACCTCGACCTCCCAAAGTGCTGGGATTACAGGCGTGAGCCCCTGTGCCCTGCCAGGCCTCATTTTAAAATCTGCCTTCACACACCCTAGAGTAGAATATTCTATGTTACTATTTATTTACTTTTTTTTTTTTTTTGAGACAGAGTCTCGCTCTGTCACCCAGGCTGGAGTGCAATGGTGAGATCTTGGCCCACTGCAATTTCCGCCTCCTGGGTTCAAGTGATTCTTTTGCCTCAGCCTCCCAAGTAGCTGAGACTACAGGCATATGCCACCACACCCAGCTAATTTTTGTATTTTTAGTAGAGATGGAGTTTCACTATGTTGGCCAGTCTGGTCTCGAACTCCTGACTTCATAATCCACCCACTTCGGCCCCCCAAAGTTCAGGGATTACAGGCATGAGCCACGGTGCCCAGCACTTTCTTCTTCTTTTTTTTTTTTGAGACAGAATCTCACTCTGTCGCCCAGGCTGGAGTGCAGTGGTGCAATCTCAGCTCACTGCAACCTCCCCCTCCCGAGTTCAAGCAATTCTACTGCCTCAGCCTCCTGAGTAGCTGGGATTACAGGTGAGTACCACCACACCTGGCTAATTTTTGTATTTTTAGTAGAGATGGGGTTTCACCATGTTGACCAGGCTGGTCTCAAACTCCTGACCTCAAGTGATCTGCCCGCCTTGGCCTCCCAAAGTGCTGGGATTATAGGTGTGAGCCGCCGTGCCCAGGCAAAACCCACTCCAGTATTCTTAATCCATAGCATTGAAATTACAGGCACATTGTATGAGGGCCTATGATCTAAAGTGTTATCCCTTATGTTTTATATTGTTTAAGAGAGAAAAGTCAACTCTGTTTCTTGGTAGTCTTAGCAGATTCAAAAATTGATTTTCTTATTGTGCAGAGTATTGTGTTCATGTGACATTTATGATAAAATTAGAATTCATAATTCTTGTAGCTTTTTTCTGTCCCCAAGTAAAATTAGATTTCTTTATATGTAGAAAGATAAAAAATTGGGGGAGGAAATACATTAAAACATGAATGAAAATAAATAATCGTACTCAAATTTTCTTCAAGGAGTCTACACTATTTTGGTAATTACAATAAAATGGGTGTTATTAAAAATCAGAGTGGCGGGGAGGAGGAAGAAAGGTCTGATTTTAAAGGCCATGAGATGAAGGAAACCTTACATGAACCAACAAATCCACGAGTCAGAAAGAGCCCAGCAACAATCTTCTACAGAAAAAGACCAAAAATGCTTCCTGGCCCGTGCGGAGACACCAGGGGGCAGTGGCTCCCTGAGAACTGCTGCTGCTCCCAGCTCGGGCGGCTCAGCCTGCGGGCTACGATTCCGCGTCACCAACCTTGGGAGTTGCATTGCACTTACATGCTGCTTCGGAAGGCTCTTATGCTTCGATTTGCGAAGGCACCGTTTCTGTGAATAAAACCGAACGGTGCTCCGGCAGGGGTAGCACGCAGTTGAGGGCCTGGGTGAAAAGATGAGACATAAACCGAAACCATTTTGCCTTCTGGAGTAGGAGTCAGGGAAAGGGGTTTGAAAAGCGGCCGCTGTAGGTTTCAAACTTAGCGGCCCAGGTTGACCTAGCTCCCAAGGCCATCGGGAGGAGGGGCGTGCTTCTCTGTGGGCGGCACGTTGAGGAGGAAGTTTCCACTTTTCTTCTCCAGCTTTTCTGCCTCAACGCCGCCGCCCCCTGCCCCACCCCGCAGTTCACAATCTTACATTCTGGCGAAAACTTCTGCCTTTATGCATTATTTCAGGCAATGCATGTAACATTCTATCTTCGCTTGGCTATACTGTTTATAAAGTTGTTTACGCGTTATAAAACACTTTCATGCGTGTTTTCCACCCATGAATTGAAGCGGTTTGGGCTTTCGACTCCCACGTTGAAGACCTTCACTGTATTGGAAATGAGTACAGAGTAAGTGACTAAAGAAAGCCCGGGATTACTGGACCAAGCGCCGATGACATCGCATTGGCCTGACAACACTGACCAGGCTGTTGGCTAAAGCTCCTGATGTGGGCATAGTGGAAGGGCCAACATTTCAAATGTGGAGCTTGGCAACGAATTTCTTTCTGAAAAGGAAGAGCAAGGCGACGCTGTAGAAACATTTAGTATTCAAAGACTTTCAGAGGCATCTGTGCACATCAAATTGGCAATGAATATGTGTGAGACAGATGACCCTCATTTTCAATGTGGTTTGGAGGTCTTTGGAAGAGAGAAGAATTCCTTTGTTTGCCACAGGTGATTTATTAGGGAAAGTTGTCTTTCTAAACCATATATTTTCAAAAGTTGCAACAAGTCTTACTCATGCAGAAAAATCTTTCAAAAGGCGCATTTGCTACAGAGTTTTTAGGGTGGTGGGGTTTTACACACTTGATAAATGCTTGTAAATATATTTGGGATTTGTTGTGATCAATATGACCTTTGTTTCCTCTCTTGGCAGTGGATTTGGTGGCTACCGTTACTGTGGGAAGTAGAAAAGTTCCTCTTTAAAGTTTCCTTTCTTGTTAAAGAATAAATCATAAGTGTGCTAATAACTCTTTATTAAGCCCTATCCTATGTAGCTGTTAGACATGCCATGCTTACAGGCAAGTGGTATATTCTGTGTCCTTGTACTTTAACCACAATGTCTGTGCTGGACATGCTCACAGGCATGTCCCAGATCGCCATTGCTTTTATCTGTTTAGAAAAGTTTTAAGTTGTTAGCTAATCATGTTTTAGTTAAGATTGTGAGGTTTGGCTCCAGCCAACGGAGATCAGACACAGCAGTAAGGATAACCCCAGATGCATAAGGGATAAATAGGTCTGCTTCTCCTTTATTCATTGTACTCTCGTGGCAAGATGGCTAGTGAGAGTAACCTTCCTGCAGTCCAGGAAGTAAAAAAAGTAAATACTGTTTGCTGAGAGATCCTTTGTCTCACTGCTGATTTTTCTTTGCGGCACCAAGCGTCTGGTTTTTTGTTTGTTTGTTTTTTTGAGATGGAGTCTTGCTCTGTCACCAGGCTGGAGTGCAGTGGCGCAATCTTGGCTCACTGCAACCGCCACCTCCTGGGTTCAAGTGATTCTTCCTCCTCATCTTCCCTAGTAGCTGAGACCACAGACGCGCGCCACCACGCCAGGCTAATTTTTTTTTTTTGTATTTTTTAGTAGAGATGGGGTTTCACCATGTTGGCCTGGATGGTCTCAATCTCTTGACCTCGTGATCCGCCCGCCTCGGCCTCCCAAAGTGCTGGGATTATAGGCGTGAGCCACTGCGCCCAGCTGCATCTGGTTTTGTTTTGTTTTGTTTTGTTTTTTTGAAACGGAGTCTCGCTTAGTCACCCAGACCGGAGTGCAGTGGCTCGATCTCAGCTCACTGCAACCTCTGCCTCCCAGATTCAAGTGATTCTCTTGCCTCAGCCTCCAGAGTAGGTGGGATCACAGGTGTGCACCATCACGCTCAGCTAACTTTTGTATTTTTAGTAGAGACAAGGTTTCACCAAGTTGGCCAGGCTGGTCTTGAACTCCTGACCTCAAGTGATCTCCCCACCTTGGTCTTCCAAAGAGCTGGGATTACAGGTGTGAGCCAGTGCCCCCTTCCCTGTTTTCCATTTTGAACATAAATAAGGTGCTGAAAGGATTTAGTTCTCAGTGCTGCTGAGACAGGAACTTCTCATTTAGACTCTATTGGGGGAAAAACCTGGTCCCCAACAAGGTGGCAGCGGGTGGTTTATTATTTGTTGAGCACCAAAGATGTGCTCAGTCTAGTAAGAAAATCACATACAGTACCTTCCATGCCTTCTATAAGCCTGCCTTCTCAGGCATCTTGGCTCACATCAGACAAAGGAGAATAAAATAAACAATTGACCCAGGGTATAATGTGAAGCCTGGAAAGCTGTTGTTTTTTAAATAGAAACCATATTATTTGGCAAAATAGATCACAGCACCTTGGACACATTTTATACATTTAACCAGAATTTTGAGTGAATATTAGGTTTATAAAATGGTAGTTAGTAAGGCTAGGATAAGCAATTTCTCTCTGCACCCTTTCAAGCTGATCCTTTCTTTTGGAACAGATGTTCCTTCCACTTTCTTCAGCTCTCTCTATGGCTCCTGCAAAATGTATTAAATATATCCCACTGACCCTCTACATTGGTATATAAAAATATATATATATTATATATATATTATATATATATTATATATATTTAATATATATAATATATATTTGATATAATATATATTATAATATTTATATAATATATATTATATATATTATAATATATATAATTGAGCCTCCGTATTTCATCAGTCTTTTAATAAATGTTTGTCTCCTTCACATTCTTCTTTTGACATCCAAATGTCCTGTAAAAAGATAATATATTAAGTTTTTAACACAGGGATGGCAAATTCTAGGCAAGTTCCCAGGCACACTGCCAATTGACAGCAGGTGTTACTAATCTATCATCACGTGCTTTTTTTACAGTTCAGAGTTAGCCTTAGAATCCTCAATTCAGCTGGGCAGGTGTTGGGAGGCTGAGGCAGGTGGATCACTAGAGATCAGGAGTTCGAGACCAACCTGGTCAACAGGGTAAAACCCCATCTGTTCTAAAAATACAAAAATTAGCTGGGTATGGTGTGGGGTGTGTGTAATCCCAGCTACTTGGGAGGTTGAGACAAGAGAATCACTTGAACCTGGGAGGCAGAGGTTGCAGTGAGCCAGGACCATGCCATTGCACTCCATCCTGAGCAACGAGAGCACTCCATCTCAAAAAAAAAAAAAAAAAAAAAAAAAGAATCCTTAATGCAGTGCTGCTGGCAGCCTATGCAGGCTAGTCAACTTTGGCATATGAGGAGGGGCCTATATGGTATCCCTCCCTACCTTAGTGCCATAATCTGGATAAGTTGCTAATATAGCATCTTCTTGGTCAGGGTTCCAGAAACCAGCAAACTGGATAAGGGCATAAGGAGGATAGATATGAAGGTCAATCTTGCTCTACATCACAATTGCATCTTAAGCTCTTCGCATAACTCATTTTAATGGCAGAAAAAAGCAAGGGTGGCAGACCTATGAACCAATACTTTAGGAATATTTACTTTAAAATAGTGGAACGTTTTCAGGCCTTCCTAAGGGTAACTAGCTGACTTCAAATAGCTCATTTATCAAGCCTTGTACACAGGTAATTTTCTATCCCTTGGGTCAGTGAAGCCTACACACAGTGGGCATGAATTGTTAAAAGGGGAAGTGTTGAGGAGCTGCTGCCAAGGGGAGTTGGATAGTGCCACCCGGAAAATAAGAATGAAGTCAATGTCTCCTGCACATTGCGGTAGACTTTCCAGGTACTTTCGGTGAACTACTAGAATGTGTTCTTTTCCCCAAAGTCAGTTTACATGACCTCTCTGATATAAAAGCAGAGCAAAACTCATACATGGTGTCTGCCACCATGCCCGGCTAACTTTTGTATTTTTAGTAGAGACGGGGTTTCACCATGTTGACCAGACTGGTCTCAAACTCCTGACCTCGAGTGATCCGCCTGCTTCAGCCTCCCAAAGTGCTGGGATGACAGGCATAAGCCTCCTCTCCCGGCTGATCAGTGGCCTTTAAACTCTAGCCTACAGCCGAATCACCTGGAGGGCTGCTGACCCCACCCCCAGAATTTCTTATTTAGTAGTTATAGAATGGGCTTGAAAATCTGTATTTTTAATGAGTTGCCTGGAGATGCTGATGCTGCTGGTCAGGGAGCACATAAGAACCACCAGCATAGAAAGTTTTCTGGACCGTGGACTCCTTAGCTGAAAGATCCTGTAGACCAAATTATAATATAAGATAAGCAGCCCCTTCCATAAGATAGTATCCTAACAAGGTATATTCCTGGCTAGGGCCCTGGGCTAGTTTCCTGGGGCTGTTGTAACAAAGTACCAGAGACTGGGTAGCTTAAACAACAGAAACTAATTTCCTCACAGTTCTGGACTCTAGACATCCAAGATCAAAGTGTTCTGGGGCTGCTTTCTTCTGAGTCCTGTCTTAGCTCTGAAGATGGCCATCTTCTCCCTGAGTCTTCACATGGTTTTCTCTCTGTACCTCTGTGACCAGATTTCCTCTTCTCTCTCTCTCTCTCTTTTTTTTTTGAGGCAATGTATCATTTTGTTGCCCGGGCTGGGGGGCGGTGGCACAATCATAGTTCTCAGCAGCCTTGAACTCCCAAGCTCAAGCTGTCCTGAGTGTGGTGTGGCGATGTGAGCCAATAGTTCCAGCTATACCATAGGCTCACATCGCCACACCACACTCAGCTAATTTTAAATTCTTTCTAGAGGCTGGGCTCAGTGGTGCGTGCCTGTAGTCCCAACTACTCAGGAGGCTGAAGTGCGAGGATTGCTGGAGCCCAGGAGCTCTGGCTGTAGTGTGCTATGTGGATCAGGGGTCCGCACTAAGTTAGACATCAACATGGTGACCTCCTGGGAGCAGGGGGACCACCAGGTTCACGTGGGGTGAACCAGCCCAGGTCAGAATGGAGCAGGTCAAAACTCCTGTGCTGATTAGTAGTGGGATTGTGCCTGTGAATAGCTACTGCGCCCCAGCCTGGGCAATATAGCAAGACCCTGTCTCCAAAATAAAAAGTTCTATAATTTTTTAATAAAAAATTTTAAAAATCATTTCTAGAGATAAGATCTCACTATGTTGCCCAGGCTGGCTGCAAACTCCTGGTCTCAAGTGACCTTTTCACCTCAGCCTCCCAAAGTGCTGGAATTACAGGCATGAGACACCACACCCGGTCAACACTTGATGTTTTTCCGGTGCTTGGTATTTGACAGCCATTATCACAGGGCACCTCATTCCTGGCATTCAGATGTTAGACTAAGAATTATCAATTTGAAGATGTTGTGTTGAACATAGAATCAGAGTAAATGGAATTAATAATCTTATGGAAATAGTGCCACAGTTTCTGATCCCTAAATCCAGATGTATCATCTTATGCATGATTTAACATATTTTAAAAACATGGCAGAATATTTTAAGTTAAGACTCCCCAAGAATATCCTGAAATGTGAAAATGTGACTGTTGTACAACAGGGAATCATTTACTCGCTTCTTCTTTTTTTTTTTTTTGAGACAAAGTTTCGGTCTTGTTACCCAGGCTGGAGTGCAATAGTGCAATCTCGGCTCACTACAACCTCTGCCTCCTGGGTTCAAGTGATTGTCCTGTCTCAGCCTCCTGAGTAGCTGGGATTACAGGCATGTGCCACCATGCCTGGCTAATTTTGTATTTTTAGTAGAGACAGGGTTTCTCCATGTTGGTCAGGCTGGTCTCAAACTCCTGTCCTCAGGTGATCCACACACCTTGGCCTTCCAAAGTGCTAGGATTACGGGCATGAGCCACCGCACCTGGCAACTTGTTTATTCTTTAATAAATATTCTATTGAACATCTACTTCATGCCAGGGATGGGGCTAGGTGCTGTGATACAATAAATAAGGACTAGGCAGGATTATGTAGTGATTAAAACACATTCTGGAGGTGGGGCTTCATGTCTCATGCCTGTAATCTCAACATTCTGGGAGGCTGAGGTGGGAGGACCACTGGGAGGCCGGGAGTTTGAGATAAGCCTGGGCAACATAGTGAGACCCCATCTCTATAATTTTTTTTTTTTTTAGATGGCGTCTTGCTCAGCCACCCATGCTGGAGTGCAGTGGCTTGATGTCAACTCACTGCAACCACTGTCTCCTGGGTTCAAGCAATTCTCCTGTCTCAGCCTCGGAGTAGCTGGGATTACAGGCACCCACCATCATGCCAAGATAATTTTTTTTTTTTGTATTTTAGTAGAGACAGGGTTTCACCATGTTGGCCAGGCTGGTCTTGAACTCCTGACCTCAGTTGATCTACCTCCCTCAGCCTCCAAAGTACTAGGTGTGAGCCACCGCACCTGACCTTCTATTGAAATTTTTTAAGCATTGAAAAAAAGAAAAAAAAACAAAAAACACATTCTGGAGCCAAATTGCCTGAATTCAAATTCCAACCCTACCATTTAGTAGCTTTAACAGTTGCTTAACCACTTTGTGCCTCAGTTTCCTCATCTGTAAAATGGGAATAGTACTTGCTCCTATCTGATAAAGGTCATATGAGAATTAAATGAGTCAACATTTGTAAGAAAGCACAGCCAACTGGTATTTAACAAAATTGACAAGAACCTACATTGGAGAAAGGACACCCTTTTCAATAAATGGTGCTGGGAGAATTGGATCGCCATGTGCGGAAGAATGAAACTGGACTCCTGTTTCTCACCATATACAAAAATCAATTCAAGATTAATTAAAGACTTACATATACCTGAAACTATAAAAATACTAAAAGAAAACCTTGGTAGAACTCTTCTGGACATTGGTCTAGGCAAAGAATTCATGACTAAGACCTCAAAAGTACAGGCCAAAAAACTAAAATAGACAAATGGGATTTAATTAAACTAAAAAGCTTCTGCATAATAAAAGAAATTATCAAATAATCAACAGAGTAAACAGATAACCTTCGGAATGGGAAAAAAAGATTTTGCAGATTATGCATGTGACAGGTGACTGATAGCCAGAAGCTGCAAGGAACTCAAACCACTCAACAATGAAAAACATATAACCGCATTAAAACGTGGGCAAAGCAGAAGTTCAGGGTTACAGAGAATTATGATCATGCAACTGCACTCTAGCCTGGGTGACAGAGCAAGACCCTGTCTCTTCCACCACCATGCCCAGCTAATTTTTTTGTATTTTAGTAGAGATGGAGTTTCACCATGTTGCCCCGGGTAGCTTCAAACTCCTGAGCTCAGGCAATCTGCCCACCTCGGCCTCCCAGGCATTTTTCAAAAGGAGACATACAAATGACCAACAGGCATATGAGAAAATGGTCAACATCACTAATTATCAGAGAAATGCAAATTAAAACCACAACGAGAGATGATCTTGTATTGTCAGAATGGCCATTACTAAAAAGACAAAAAATACCATGTTGGTGAGGATGTGTCAAAAAGTTAAGTCTAATACACTGTTGATGGTAATTAGTGTGATCGATATGAAAAACAGTATGGAGATTTCTCAAATTACTAAAAATAGAACTACCAACCAATCCAGCAATCCCACTATTGCGTATCTATCCAAAGGAAAAGAAATCATTATAGCAAACAGACATCTGCTCTCACGTGTTTATCACACCGCTATTCACAATAGCAGAGATGCGAAATCAACCTAACTGTCCATCAGTGGATAACTGGATAAAGAAAATGTGATATATATATATATATATACACACACACACACACATATTGGGATACCAGTCAGCCATAAAAAGAATGAAATCATGTCTTTTGCAACAACAAGGTTGGAACTGGAGGCCATTAAATGAAACAGCTCAGAAACAGAAAGACAAATACTGCATGTTCTCACTTATCAGTGGGAGCTAAATAATAGTGACACATGGATTAAAGTGCAGAATGATAGACAATGGAGACTCAAAAGAGGTAGGGAGTGGGAGGGGCATGAATAATGAGAAATCACTTAATGGGTACAGTATACGTTATTTGGTGACATATACTCTAAAAGCCCTGACTTCACCACTAAACAATCTATGCATGAAACAAAATTACCTTTGTACCCCATAAATTTATACCAAAAAAAGGCAAATGTAAGCATGCTTTCTTAAAGATGAATCAAAAGCTGTTTTCAGTTAGTGAATATGTGTTTGACAGAGAAACATCTTTGGAAGCAAACTTTGAGAACATGTTATTACAACATGTTTCTTAGACACACACACACACACACACACACACACAAATTTGTAAAAAGCAAAGAACATTATCTGGTACACTGTATGTGTTTTATAAGTGTTGTCATATAAATACACCAGCCCTTGGCTTTAAGAAGCTCACACTAGGCCGGGCGTGGTGGCTCACGCCTGTAATCCCAGCAGTTTGGGAGGCCAAGGCAGGCGGATCACGAGGTCAGGAGATTGAGATCATCCTGGCTAACACGGTGAAACTCCGTCTCTACTAAAATACAAAAAATTGGGCAGGCGTGGTGGCGCACACCTGTAGTCCCAGCTAATCTGGAGTCTGAAGCAGGGAAATCGCTTGAACCCGGGAGGCGGAGCTTGCAGTGAGCCGAGATGCGCCACTATACTCCACCCTGGCAACAGAGTGAGACTCCGTCTCAAAAAAAGAAACTGACAGTACTGGGAAGTAAAGAGTGACAGGTAAGTGTTTCAATACAATGTAGCAAAAGGTCTAACTAAGGTCTTACTGAAGCCCTGAATTTTCTCTGCAGCAGGATGGAATATAGTAAGACTGTCTGGTGCCAAATGACATGTGCTTGCCACATACAGCTTCCCTCCAACAACCAAGCTGGAGAAAATCCAGCAAGTTTTATCCTTCCTTTTTTATAGCTTCTACTATGAAAACAACCTCCATTAGGGTAACATATAATTATCACAAATGATTTTCAAAAGCCTATCAAATTTAAATGACGGTGAAACTTGTTTAGGAGACCACCTGTTTGAACTTACAGAACTTAGGAGAGTAATTTATGTGAAAATAAGGCTGGGCGGCTGTTCTGCTGTTTGAAACCCTGGGCGGAGCACCATGTGAATCAGATGGGGCAATAACCTTATAAGTAGGATAGCCAACTTGTCCTGGTTTGCATGGGACATTCTCAGTTTTATTTAATGTAATTTATTTATTTATTTATTTTTGAGACTGTCTTGCTCTGTCACCTAGGCTGAAGTGCAATGGCACAATCTCAGCTTACTGCAACCTCTGCCTCCCGGGTTCAAGTGATTCTCCTGCCTCAGCCTGCAGAATAGCTGGGACTACAGGTGCGCACCACTGTGCCTGGCTAATTTTTCAGTTTTAAAACTGAAGGGTCTCATTCCCAGAAATCCCCTCTGTCTTGGGCAAAAGTTAAAAATTGTTGCAATCATTCTGATAGGATGTGAGAGCTTTAAAAAGAAAACTATTAGGTTGCTTGGTCGAGATGGAACTGGTAAATATAGTTAAAATCAATAGATATTCACTGACTTTCTAATGAATGGATGACAACCCATATTCCTGTTCTTTATCTTTTCTTTTTTTTTTTTTTTTTTTGTGATGGAGTTTCGCTGTTGTCCCCCAGGCCAGAGTGCAATGGCATGATCTCGGCTCCTTGCAGCCGCCGCCTCCCAAGTTCAAGCAATTCTCCTGCCTCAGCCTCCCAAGTAGCTGGGACTACAGGCAGGTACCACCATGCCCAGCTAATTTTTGTATTTTTAGTAGAGACAGGATTTCACTATGTTGGCCAGGCTGGTCTGGAACTCCCAACCTCAAGTAATCTGCCCACCTCGGCCTTCTAAAGTGCTAGGATTACAGGCTTATGCCACCTTGCCCAGCCAATATTTCTGTTTGTTTGTTTTTTCTTTTGAGAGGAGTCTCGCTCTGTAGCCAGACTGGAGTGCAGTGGTGTGATCTTGGCTCACTGCAACCTCAACCTCCTGGGTTTAAGCAATTCTCCTGCCTCAGCCTCCTGAGTAGCTGGGACTATAGGTGCGTGCCACCACGCCCAGCTAATTTTTGTATTTTTAATAGAGATGGGATTTCACCATGTTGGCCAGGATGCTCTCTATCTCTTGACCTCGTGATCTGCCGACCTTGGCCTCCCAAACTGTCGGGATTAGAGGCATGAGCCACTGCACCCAGCCCAATATTCCTGTTCTTAATGAGCTACGATCTGATTCAGGGAACAAGAAACAAACCACTGTAAAGTTAAATCAAGATACATTTACATATTAGTTCAAGACAATAAGAGAAATGATGTCACAACATGACTAATGGCCAAATCAGTTTTCCACTTAGCATTGCTTTGGGAATGGATTTCAGAGGAAAGGAGCAGCTTTTACTGGGGTTGAGATATTCATGGAAAACTATTAAAGTGGTTATACTTAGGCCAGATGCGGTGGCTCACATATGTAACCCCAGCACTTTGGGAGGCACAGACAGGAGGATCACCTGAGCCCAGGAGTTCAAGACCAGCCTGTGCAACACAGGGAGACTCTGTCTCTTTAAAAAAAAAAAAAAAAAAGTTATACTTTACAATGGTTTAGAAAAGCTGGAGTGATTTTGATACACAGGTGGAGCATTGCAGGTGGATGGCACAGAACAGGCAAAGCGACAGGAGTGGGAAGAAGCAAAAGGCAAATCCAGGGAGCAAGGGGGATCAGCTCATTAGAAGGGAGAGGAGGGCGGGTGTGGTGGCTCACGCCTATAATCCCAGCACTTTGGGAGGCTGAGGTGGGCAGATTGCTAGAGTCCAGGCGTTTGAGACCAGCCTGGGCAACGTGAGATGAAATCCTTTCTTTACCAAAAATACAAAAAAATTAGCCAGGCATGATAGTGTGCACCTGTATTCCCAGCTACTCAGGAGGCTGAGTTGGGAGAATCACCTGAGCTCAGGAGGTTGAAGCTGCAGTGAGACAAGATCACGCCATTGCACTCCAGCCTGGGCAACCGGAGTGAGACCTTGTCTCAAAAAAAGTTTGGGGGTGGGTGGGTGGAGGGAGAAAAGGAGCCAGAGGAGAGAAATGCAGTGAGAGGAAGTCAGCATTTGATGATGCTTTGTAGTGTCATGCATCCTCTTACACATGGGAGACATCTGTTAATAACCATTCTCTTTCCCTGTGAGAAGAAACACTACCTGCCAGCTGCGGTGGCTTATACCTGTAATCCCAGCACTTTGGGAAGCCTAGGCAGATGGATCACAAGGTCAGGAGTTCAAGACCAGCTTGGCCAACATGGTGAAACCCCATCTCTACAAAAATTAGAAAGATTAGCTGGGCATGGTGGCACGTGCCTGTAATCCCAGCTACTGGGAGGCTGAGGCAGGATAATTGCTTTAACTGGGACCCAGTGACTGGGACCCAGTCACGCCACTGCACTCCAGCCTGGGCTGCAGAGTGAAACTCCATCTCAAAGAAAAAGAAAAAGAAAGAAACGCTACCTTCTCCCCTAAGCTGTTGTTTCCCTAAGTTGGAAATACAAGCCCTAAATATAATGCAGTATGGTAGCTGTTTGTTTGGGTCATCTAGTATTCATAACAAACCACTGTAAAACTTGGTGCGGGCTTTTTCACAGCACGCTGGGCTTAGGGCAGTCATCTTTCTACAGGGCAGCTGGCTTCCCCCAGAGGGCCAAAGCAGAAGCTTCCAGTCCTCAAGTCCCAGCTCCAAACAGCACCCCTTCTGCCTGCTTCTACTGATTAAAGCAGGTCACAGGGACACGGAGATTCCAAGGCAGGGGAGTATACAAGGAGGCATGGCTCAGCGGAGATCACCGATGTGACAGCCTACCACACTCCTTCTTTAACCTCTCCTAAAACACAGAGACTTTAGGTAACATTTAATTTTATGCGCTTCTGCTTAGAGGAAAAGGCAGCCAGCAGTCTCTCCTGATGGAAAAGAGAACCTAAACAGGAAGTTAAGTCTATTGAGTCCTAAAACGGACAGCTGTGTGAAGATAAGATGAATCAAAGATCTGAAGCTGGGCGCACCCCCACCACCTAGGACAGAGGATCTGGAAAGGGAATGCATGTTTGGATTTGAGATACAAGGGCTGGCCAGCAGCCCACGTCTTTCCTGCAGGACAGCCCGGGGTTGTTGCTCACATCTTCAAGGAATACTAGTGGAAGTGGAGAGTTCGCCTCTTAATCACCCACAGAGCAGAGGCTGCTGCACCACTGCAGGGTTTCATATGATTCTTGACCACAGCTTTTGGCTCTGATTCTTTGTCTCTCCTCTCCCCATTCCCCCTCCCTTCCAGGACACAAAGGGAAGAGAGTTGAGTTAAATGAAAACACCCATAACACCTATTTCAGAAAACATTCTTAACAACAATCTGTACAGAGCCATTTTTTCAACATTTTTTTTGGAAACAAGGTCTCTTTCTGTCACCTAGGCTGGAGTACAGTGGGACTATCAGGGCTCACTGCTGCTTCAAACTCCTGGGCTAAAGCAATCCTCGCTCCTCAGCCTCCTGAGAAGCTGGGACTATAGGAGTGCATCACCATGCCCAGGACTACAGGCACACACCACCACACCCAGCTAAATAAAAAAAATTTCTGTGTGTGTGCCTCCCAGTTTCAAGCAATTTTCTTGCCTCAGCCTCCTGAATAGCTGGGACTACAGGTGCCTACCACCATGTCTGAATAATTTTTTTGGGGGGTAAAAATACACACTTAATCACTTGACACTTTATTGAATGCAAAACAAGATTTAGCATTTTGCCTTTGTTGTACACAGTTGCAGCGGGAGCCCAGGGCAGGGAGGACTGCACGGTTTTCCTTGGCGGGGGAGGTGTGCACGCTGCAGTCCTGCCGTGTTGTGGCAAGTTCAGCCTATGTTCTGTTGGTCACCACAGCCCCTAAGATGGGTGTCCTTCCAAGTCATCCCACTCCCAAGCTCTGTACAGTGTTTGTTCATCATCCTCTTCCTCCTTTTCTTCTTGATCTTCCTGTTGCTGGGCTGCTTTTCTGAATTCCTCTGGTGTTGTCTTGATTACTCCCTGATCTGGTAATGCTCCATATTTCCAATGTTGCTCATACCAGTCACTCACCATCATAGTTGCCAGGCTTGGATAACCAGCTCCAGATACTTAGACTTGGGCCATGTTCCGAGTGAGAATGAAGGGTTTCACTGGAGGCCTCTCCTGGCAAGATAATTTAGAAGCTGATGCCTCTCTTGAAGAGTTTCTTTCTCTCAGGAGACTTTATTTCCTGGTCAATGCTCTCAATCTCTTCTAAGCTGATATCAATCCATCTCTGAAGGTGAAGATAAGATTCATGAACACGCTCATCATCTGCTTCACCACTTTTCACAGCAGATTTCACTGCAGACAACCTATGCTCCAACTGCTTCTTCTGCTTGTATGTCTCTATGTTAGCCTGTCTTTGAGATGCCATAGCAGTGAGGCTAGGATAAGCCATAGAGGAATTAGCAGTGTGATTTTCAGCTGAGTTGTTCTTGGTTTTGGGCAGCTCAAACTCTGCCACGTGATAGCAATGGCACTGAGTTAAGTAGTTTATAAAGTGTTCTCAGCCCCCTGCAAATGATCTAGACATTTGCTGGGACTTATTTCATGGTGAGGGCTCCTTGAAATGCTGGCACCAAACAGGTACTTCAGGTCGGTGGAAGCAATCTCTTCCAAATCTTCATTTTGGCTGAATAAGTCGAGCTGCGATAACATTTCGGCAGCCTTCTCAAGGAGGTCCAGGCCCTTGAACACCTTCTCCTGGACTATCTGAGAACCAGGAGGTTCAGTCACTACTTCTACTTCGTCCAGAAGCTGTTTGCCAGTTTTGAACAGTTTGGGGAGCTGCAGCAGCAATAACTCACCTTCAGCAGCCATCTTGGGGAGGGAGGAACCCCAGTTTTTGTATTTTTGGTAGAGACGGGGTTTCACCATGTTGGCCAGGCTGGTCTCAAGCTCCTGACCTCAGGTGATTGACCCACCTCGGGCTCCCAAAGTGCTGGGATTAGAGGCGTGAGCCACCAACCCCGGTCTGATCCGCCTTCTTGACCTCCCTTCTCTTTTAAAAAATTTACCTTTCCAATACAGAAAAGACTCCCTATTCAAAAAATGGTGCTGGGATAACTGGCTAGCTATATGCAGAAGATTGAAACTAGACCCCTTCCTTACACCATATACAAAAATCAACTCAAGGTGAATTAAAGACTTAAATGTGAAACTCAAAACTATAAAAAGCCTGGAAGACAACCTAGGCCATACCATCCTGAACATAGAAATGGGCAAAGATTTCATGATAAAAACACCAAAAGCAATCACAACAGAAGCAAAATTTGAGAAATGGGATCTAATTAAACTTAAGAGCTTCTGTGCAGCAAAATAAGCTATCAACAGAGTAAACAATCTACAGAATGGGAGAAAATATTTGCAAACTGCATTTGACAAAAGTCTAATATCCAGCATTTATAAGAAACTTAAACAGATTTACAACAGAAAAACAAACAACTCCATTAAAAAGCGGGCAAAGGAAATGAAGAGACACTTTTCAAAAGAAGACATATATGCAGCCAACAAGCATGTGAAATAAAGCTTAATATCACTGATCATTAGAGAAATGCAAATCAAAACCACAATGAGATAACTATTGGATACTGGGCTTAATACCTGGGTGATAAAATAATCTGTACAACAAACCCCCCATGACATGAGTTTACCTATGTAACAAACCTTCACGTGTACCCCCAAAACTAAAGTAAAAGTTTTGTGTGTGTGTGTGTGTGTTTAAAGATGAGCAACTTTTTGGACGTGAAATCCACACCCCCAAGCCAAGAAGTTGCTTTTCCCATTCATATCAGACACTTATTCCCATTGCTTGTCTCCTGCAGGCATCCCACTCTGGCGTGATTGAGATGTGCTCTTGAATATACATATATCCTTGCAATGTACATAGTGGTGCCATGTTTTTACTTAGTATGGATAAGTAAGAAAGGGGAAGGGAAAAATATTAAGGGGCCCACAGATGAGACATTTTCCCCTTTTAAGAAGCTTTACAGATGTCCTACTCAACAATTTCTATTCCCATCTTGCCAGCCAAAATTTTGCCACTTGCTCATGCCTGTTCACCTGGGAGACTAGGAAAAGTAGTTTTCTTAAGCTGGTCATATTGACATTTGCAATAAAGTAAAGGTTTCATTGGCAAGGAAGAGAAGAGAAGTCTTAGTTTGGGCTTAGTCTGATTGTGACGCTGAATAAAAGTCTTTTTTTTTAATGTGCTGTGTAAAGTTAGTCTATTCTGAAGCCATCTTGGTAAATTTCCTCAACAGTGTGAAGTTAGATTCCTTCAGGGTGATGCCAGGTTCTATTTGGAATTTATATACAACCTGCTTGGGTGGAGAAGCCATTGTCTTCAGAAACCTTGGTGTAGTTGAACTGATAGTTACGGTTGTGACCTGAAGTTCACCATTAAAAGGGATTACCCAAGCAAAAATAATAATAATAATAGAATATCATAGACTATATGCTATAATAGAATATAACAGACTGAATGGTTTAAACAATGGAAGTTTACATCTGACAGCTCCGGAGGCTGGGAAGTCTCAGATAAGGTGCTGGCAGATCCAGGGTCTGGTGAGGGGCCACTTCTTGGTTTGTAGATGACTGTCTTGTATCCTCAAATGTTGGTAAGCAGAGAGGAAGATCCTGTGTCTCCTCTTCTTTTTTTTTTCTCTTTTTTTGAGACAGAGTCTCACTCTGTCACCCAGGCTGGGGTGCAGTGGTGCGATCTCGGCTCACCGCAACATCTGCCTCCCAGGTTCAAGCGATTCTCCTGCCTCAGCCTCCCGAGTAGCTGAGACTACAGGCAGGTGCCACCACACCCAGCTAATTTTTGTATTTTTAGTAGAGATGGGGTTTTACCATGTTGGCCAGGCTGGTCTTGAACTCCTAACCTCAGGTGATCTGCCCGCCTCAGCCTCCCAAAGTGCTGGGATTACAGGGGTGAACCACCATTCCCAGCCTCTTTTTTTAAATTCATTCAAATATTTATTAAGCAGCTAAAAAGATACCAAGGTGATTTAAAACATGGTCAGAGGTGAGGCAAATTCACAAGTAATAGAAAGCAAAGGGCAAGATTCACTGAATCACAGCAATCAGAAGAAAATGCTTTAGGGAACCAAGAGTGAGATTGTTTCCTGAAGAGGCATGGGTGGCAAATCAGAAAAGGGGATTGAGATTAAGATAGACTTCATCTGGATTGTTGATGACACTCATTATGGACTACATTTGTCTCTCTTTTTTCTTTCTCTCCATTTTAGGCTTAATTTACCGGTAGTCCCCAGGATTGTTCGATGTATTTTTTCTAAACTTGCTTGCATTTTTGCTTTAAGGCCTGCTCCTGAAATGGGGCGGTTCTTTTGGTGTTTTAGGTTTTTTCCCTTTATTTTTTTTTTTTTTTTGGATTCCTGTCCTTTCGATTTTGGTTAATGATGGTTTTGAGTCTTTTCCATTCTGGTTTGGCTTTTGTGCATTTTTGGCTGGATTATCTCATACACTTCTTCA
>CAUYLG010027344.1:0-46892 GCA_963573385.1 Cacajao melanocephalus | reverse complement strand
TGAATTAACAATAGAACTTAGAGAAATACAGCTGCTGGTAAGCTGCAGGCAGTGAGCCAGTACAGAACAAGAAGAAGTTTCATTATACATGTACCAGGCATGCCTCATTTCATTGTGGTTTGCTTTACTGCACTTCACAGATAGTATGTGTTTTACAAATTGAAGGTTTGTGGCAACCCTACCTCAACTAAGTCTGTCGTTGCTATTTTTCCCACACTCTGTGACCACTGGAGCAGCACTTTGAATTTCCTTCAGGAAGCTTTCCTTTGCATTCACAATTTGGCTGTCTGATGCAAGAAGCCTGGCTTTTGGTTTGCTGCGCTTTCAACATGCCTTCCTTCCTCAGCTTAATCATTTCTAGCTTTTGATTTAAAGTGAGAAATGTGCATTGCTTCCTTTCATTTGAACACTGAGAGGTCACTGAAGGGAGATGTATTTATTCATTTTTCAGACAGGGTCTCGCTCTGTCACCCAGGCTGGAGTGCAATGGCGGAATCACAGCTCACTGCAGCCTCAACCTCCCGGACTCAAGTGATTCTCCCACCTCAGCCTCCCGAGAGCTGGATTGCAGACATGCACCAGCATGCTGGGCTAAGTTTTTGCTATTTTTTTGGTAGAGATGGGGTTTTCCCGTGTGGGCCTGTGCCTCCCAAAGTGCTGGGATTACAGGCATGAGCCACCCAGCCCAGCCATCCACCGTGTAGGGTTATTAATTGGTCCAATTTCCATACTGCTGTGTCTCAGGGAATAGGAAGGCTGCAGGAGAGGGAGAAAGGTGGGGAACAGCCAGTTGGTGGAGTATCAGAACACACACACCATTTAGTAAGTTCACTGTCTTAGATGGATGATGTTTGTGGTGCCCCAAAACAATTACAATATTAACATCAAAGATCACTGATCATCATAACAGATAAAATAATAATAAAAAGGGTTGGCCAGGCACGGTGGCTCATGCCTGTAATCTCAGTGCTTTGGGAGGCTGAGGTGGGAGGATCATGAGGTCAGGAGTTTGAGACCAGCTTGGCCAACACAGTGAAACCCTGTTTCTACTAAAAATACAAAAAAATTAGCCAGGTGTGGTGGCACATGCTTGTAATCCCAGCTACTCAGGAGGCTGAGGCAGGAGAATCACTTGAACCCAGGAGAATCACCTCTACCCAGGAGGTAGAGGTTGCAGTGAGCCGGGGGAGACCACGTCACTGCACTCCAGCCTGGGCAACAGAGCGAGACTCCGTCCCCCCCCAAAATAATAACAATTAAAAGGCTTGGAATATTGTGAGAATTACCAAATGTGTCACAGAGGCGCAAAGTGAGCACAGGTAATAATGAGAAGGTTTGAAATACGGCAAGAATTATCAAAATGTGACATAGGGACATAGAAAGCCATATGTCTTCTATCAGTTAGCTATCGCTGTATAACCATCCCAGAACTCCGTGGCTTAAAATAATCTGTGATTATTTCCCAGGTGCCTACAAATTGGCTGGGCAGTTCTGCCAAAATCATCCAGGCATGGCTGATCCCACTGGGTGCACTCATGTGTTTGCAGCCAGCTGGAGGTAGGCTGAGGCTGGCTGGGATGACCCAGCTTTGCTCATTCCCCCAGGAGCTAACCTGGACCCATTCTTATGGTGAGGTTCTAGAAGTGACTGGAATTCACGTGGAAGGCCTTCTGAGGCCTAGATTTGAAAATAGCATGATATAGGCTGGGTGCGGTGGCTCACACCTGTAATCCCCATACTTTGGGTGGTCGAGGTGGGTGGATCATGAGGTCAAGAGTTTGAGACCAGCCTGACCAACAAGGTGAAACCCCATCTCTACTAAAAATAAAAAAACTAGCTGGGCATAGTGGCTCATGCCTGTAATCCCAGCTACATAGGAGGCTGAGGCAGGAGGATTGCTTGAACCCGGGAAGTGGAGGTTGCAGTGAGCCGAGATTGTGCCACTTCACTCCAGCCTGGTGATAGAGCAAGACTCTGTCTCAAAAAAAAAAAAAAAAAAAAAAAAAAAAAAAAAAAAAGGCATGATGCAATTTTCTGTGCCTTCTGTGGGCCAAGGCCAGCCCAGATTCAAGGGGTGGGGAAACAGACTACACTTCTTGATAGGAGGGGTTCAAGGTCACATTGCAAAGTGTGTGGATACACGCAGGGGTGGGGAATTACGGGCATTTTTTGCCATCACTCTACCACAGATGTACACAATATATCTGAAACACTACAACATACTGATAGCTCACCTGTAATAGGCAGCAGATTAAATTCCTGAAGGAACTAGTGCAGAATGAATCTTTCTTCAAATTCTCACCCGGGGAGAAGGGGAAGGGGTGGGGAGAACACTAGGAATGATGCCAGGTGGTTGGCAAGTGGTTGGTTTTTGGGGATGTGGTTTTGGGAGTCCTGGGCTAAGGCAGGATCTGCATAAAGAACTGGAGGAGTGAGCCCAGGTAGAATCCTTTAGGCAAGGTCAAGGTGGGCATGGTGGTGTGCACCTGTGGTCTCAGCTACTCAGGAGGTTGAGGCAGGAGGATGGCTTGAGCTCAGGAGTTTAGGCTGTAGTGAGCGATGGTTGTTCCACTACACTCCAGCCTGGGTGACGGAGTGAAACCCTGTCTCTTTTTTTTTTGAGACAGAGTTTCCTCTTGTTGCCCAGGCTGGAGTGCTGTGGCACAAGCTCAGCTCACTGCAACCTCCACCTCCTGGGTTCAAGTGATTCTCCTGCCTCAGCCTCTTGAGTAGCTGGGACTACAGGCATGTACCACCAAGCCCAGCTAATTTTTTTGTATTTTAGTAGAGATGGGGTCTCACCATGTTGGCCAGGATGGTCTTGATCTCCTGACCTCATGATCTGTCCCCCTCAGCCTTCCAAAGTGCTGGGATTATAGGCATGAGCCAGTGCACCTGGCTGACCTATCTCTTAGAAAAGAAAAGAAAAGAAAAGAAGAGAAAAAAAAACCCATGCCCTTTGAAGCTCAGAGATTAATTCTGAAAAATTCTCAGCCAATAAATTATCTCTCTCCCTCATTCTTTTTTTTGATTTCTATAAGCAAATATCAAACCTTAATTTATTTCCTATTTTCTATCTCTTTATCTCCCCATGATGCATTGTGGTTGATTTCTTCAAATCAATCTTCCAGTTCATTATCACTATTATTATTGTTATTATTTTTGAGAGAGTCTCTCTCTGTCACCCAGGCTGGAGTGCAGTGGTGTGATCTCAGCTCATTGCAACCTCCACCTCCCAGTCCCAGGTTCAAGTAATTCTTGCACCTCAGCCTCCCAAGTAGCTGGGATTACAGGCATGCACCACCACATCCAACTAATTTTTGTATTTTTAGTTGAAATGGGTTTTCACCATGTTGGTCAGGGTGGTCTCAAACTACTGGCCTCAACTGATCCGCCCACCTTGGCCTCCCAAAGTGCTGGGATTACAGGTGTGAGGTACCACGCCCAGCCGGTTCATTATTTTTATCTTTAGTTTTGTCTAATCACTTTAATTTATCCAGTATTCATTGCAATGACTACTTTTTATTTCTAAAAGTTTACATTCGATTTATTCTCAGATCTCCCTATTTTTCAATGTCTTGTTCCTTCCACTTATTTTCAAAGTTTTAATTTGCGTCTTTAAAAACTGTAACATACTTAGGGGGTGGGTAGGGCTTCTTCAGACCATTCTGCTGGGCACTAAGGGTCTAATTCTGATTTTGTTGTTTCTGCAACCTTTCTTCATGGTGGTTTTATAAGACTGGATTGAACACTCATCTTTATAGCTGCTCATATATGGGAATCTGTGTGGCCTAGATTGAGGACCTATTTTCTCCAGGGCAGTTTTCTCTTTATTTTTTATTTTTTATTTTCTGGGCTCTAGTGTTTTCTCTTAAAAAATCATTTAGGCCAGGCAGGTGGCTCACACCTGTAATCCCAGCACTTTGGGAGACCAAGTTGGGCGGATCACCTAAGGTCAGGAGTTCGGGACCAGCCTGGCCAACATGGTGAAACCGCATCTCCACTAAAAATACAAAAATTAGCTGGGCGTAGTGGCAGGTGCCTGTAATCCCAACTACTTGGGAGGCTGAGGCAAGAGACTCTCTTGAACACGGGAGATGGAGCAGTGAGCCGAGATCACACCACTGCACTCCAGCCTGGGTGACAAGAGTGAAACTTTATCTAAAAAAATAAATAAATAAAAAATAAAAAGTATGGCCAGGTGCAGTGGCTCATGCATGTAACCCCAACACTTTTGGAGGCCAAGGTGGCAGGATCACTTGAGCCCGGAACTTGAGACCAGCCTGGGCAATGTAGAAAGACCTTACCTCTACAAAGATTTTTAAAAATTAGCCAAGCACACCTATAGTCCCAGCTACTTGGGCGCTGAGGTGGGAGGATCACTTCAGCCCAGGGGGGTCGAAGCTGCAGAGAGTGGTGTTTGTGTCACTGTACTCCATCCTGGATGACAGAATGAGACTCTGTCTCAAAACAAATTATTTATGTATTCATGTTAGAGACAGGGTCTCACTGTATAACCTAGGCTAGAGTACAGTGGCACAATCATAGCTCAATGCAGCCTTGAACTCCTGGGCTCAAGTGATCCTCCCACCTCCGCCTCCCAAGTAGCTTGGATTACAGGCATAGGTTATCAGGCATGGCTAAATAAAAACAATGTTTTTTACAGACTGATTTTCCTTCAGAAGGTTCCAGGGGATGATGTCTAGAATCACCTGTCACAGCGAATATTTGATAGATATTAGTTCCTTCCCCTCTTTGTATCTTTGGTGCCTAATAAATGCTTATCAAGTCAAATGAAAGCAAGAAGGATATAATTGGTGACATGAAAATTTCTCAGGATATAGAGCACAAGTCCTCAAGGAAAGGCAGTCGGTAACCCTCCCCAGCAAGCGCCGGAAACTCTCCATGGGCTGGGCTTGGAGTGGCCTTTTCCTCTGTGAAGCATGTGCCCCAGAGGGCTGCCACCAGGTGGTGCTGTGGTGACCATGTAAGCCCCAGGCATCTCCAGGGCAGGGCCCTTCCCCAGGAGCTTCCTGCAATGCCATTCCCATTAGAGAGGGAGGGAGCACCCTGGGAGTGGGGGCTGATCACATCCTAGAGCGCCCACCCATTCCTGCAGCCCCCGTGATGGAGCCAGGAGTGTGGAACTCTGGGCTTAGCCTGGAGGGCAGGGCCATTTGGGTAAACACTCAGCTATAAAATTAAAGGGACAGGCTGGGTGCAATGGATCATGCCTGAAAACACAGCATTATGGGAGGCCAAGGAAGGAGGACTGCTTGAGCCCAGGAGTTAGAGACCAGCCTGGGCAACATGGTGAGACCTCTTTCCTATTTTTTATTAAAAAAATTTTTTTTTAATTAAAGGGACAGATATTGGGTCAGTAGAAAGAACCCTGGTGTGGGTGTCAGGTAAGGGGCCCACCCTTGGCTCAATCACTTACAAGCTGTGCGACCACGAAGAAATCTCCTGGGCTCCCTGAGCCTGCTCTTTTGAAAAACAGGGACCATTCTGGTGTACCTCCCACCAGGCGGGCTGTGAGGATGGATGAGACACTACTTCAAAGGGCCCAACCTGAAAAGGGTACTTCATCCTTCTCTTGGTGCAGTTCAACACGTACTCATGGAGGCCCTGTTTCTGGGCATCCACGCTGGAGCCGCCAGCCTTGAGGAAGCTGAGTGGGCGAGAAAAGAGGAATCCAGGGCTGGGCACGGTGGCTCAAGCCTGTAATCCCAGCACTTTGGGAGGCCAAGGAGGGTGGATCACCTGAGGTCAGGAGTTCGAGACCAGCCTGGCCAACATGGTGAAACCCCGTCTCTACTAAAAATACAAAAATCAGCCAAGCATGGTGGTGGGCACCTATAATCCCAGCTACTCAGGAGGCTGAGGCAGGAGAATCGCTTGAACCTGGGAGGTGGAGATTGCACTGAGCCGAGATCACGCCATTGCACTCCAGCCTAGGCAACAAGAGTGAAACTCCATCTCAAATAGATAAATTAAATTAATTTAATTGAAAAAAAAAAGGGGGAATCCAGGACTAGAAGGTGTGGTAGCTTCCCTAGTTGTGGGAGGACTGGGTGAAGGATGGGGTGTTCAGGGAGAGGTCCCTTCCCGCCTGAGATTACACCTGGTGGAAATGGGGACTGCCTGATCGCTGTTCCCTCTGCGTCCTGAACAGGTCCTCGCATGTCATGGCGTAGGTCCCAGGAGACGTTTGCTGGCTGATGGATACATTAACTACATCAAATAAAAATACTACTACTAAAGGTTCAAGTCAGAACCTGAGTCCAGGTCCCTGCTTTCTGCTGGACGGGCCATGCCCTTGCAGGTTGGACCCTGTTCATCTCTCCGGCCGTGTTTCTCGCAACTTCCTGTGAGAAGTTTCTAGCAACCTCGGCTACAGTCACTGGCCCTTCCCAGCATGCACCTTCCTGCCTCTGGACTTTGGGTATTGCCAGTCCTGGGCCCTCCAGCCTCCTGCCTGCTTCCAAGTCTCTCGAGGCTGACCTGTCCTTCAAAGCCTGCCGTCTCCTTCTCTGGTACCTTCCCTGCCTTCCGGAAGGAAAGGCTCCTCCTTAGAACTGCTGCTGCCCTTGAAATGTAGTGTTTGGTTTTGTTACTCACCTGTTTGAAGAATGGCATCTTATTTTCTTAACTAGGTTGTAGGCTCTTTGAGGGCAGCAAGCTTGTCGGCAAAGGCAGCATAAAAGAAGGCTTAATAGGCAATGGTTTGGACATACAGGAATTAGAATGCCAGGTTTGCTAATGACTGGCCATGTACCCTTGGAGAAGTCACCTAACCTCACTGGGCTTCAGGTTTCCTGTTTTTAAAAATAGAAAATGGGCTAGGCATGGTGGCTCATGTCTATCCCAGCACTTTGGGAGGCCAAGGCGGGCAGATCACCTGAGGTCAGAAGTTCAAAACTAGCCTGGCCAACATGGTGAAACCCTGTCTCTACTAAAAATACAAAAAAATTAGCCAGGTGTGGTGGTGGGCACCTGTAATCCCAGCTACTCGGGAGGCTGAGGCAGGAGAATCGCTTGAACTTGTGAGGCAGAGGTTGCAGTGAGCCAAGATCATACCACTGCACTCCAGCCTGGGTGACAGAGTGAGACTCTGTCTCCAAAAACATAAAAATAAATAAATAAATAAATAAATAAATAAAATAAAAATGGAAAATGAAACCAGGAGCAGTGTCTCATATCTGTTATCCCAGCACTTTGGGAGGTGGAGGTGGGAGGATCGCTTGAGGTCAGGAGTTTGAGATTAGCCGAGGCAACATAGCAAGGCCCTGTCTCTACAAAAAAACAAAAAATTAGCTGTGTGAAAAAAAAAAGACATTAAAAAAATGCTGAAACACAGGAAAATGGGACGTTAAAAAACAAATTAGCCTTGTGTGGTGGCATGTGCCTGTATTCCCAGCTATTTGGGAGGCTGCAGCGGGAGGCATTTGAGCCCAGGAGTTCAAGACTGCAGTGAGCTATGATGGTGCCACTGCACTCCAGCCTGGGTGACAGAATGAGATCCTGTCTTTAAAGAAAAAAAAAGGAGAGAGAGAGAAAATGCAACACCTGTTTGCCGGTGTAATAATGCCCACAGCTTCCAAGGTGACTGTGAAGAAGGAGATGGACTCTGTTCCTGTCTGGCACACAGTAGGTGCTTAATACACACCACCTCCCTGTTGTGTTTCTTATTTTGGAGAGGAGCAGGTGTTCTCCATCAAATTTCTGTCAAGGAAGGTGGCGGCACTAACTAAAAACCATGCTTCCCATTGCTCCCTGAGCCTGTGATCCAGGTATACAACAATCCCATGAAGCGACTGCTAAATATACTTCATGTAAAACCACTCAAATGAAAATCCAACTTGAGACTCACTATCTAATTCCAACTTCCAAGTATCCTGGTGCTCATTGAAACGGAAGAGATGATTAGCTCCCATCTGGGTTCTGAAGAAGTTCCCGCTGTGGCCTTCCTGACACATCTCTGTTCAATCAGGCAGGCACCTCATAAAGATCATTCCCAACCACGACATTCTCCTCACAGTCCAGGTTTGAACGCTCCAGCCCTGACCTTTCCAGCTAGCCAAAGGCAGAGACATCCGAGGCTCCACTGGCTAATTACGCCTGAACCTGAGTTCAGTTTTCAAAAGGAGAGGGTGCACTCACTACAGGTGCAGCTGGCGTCACTACATCCCCTCACAGACAGGAGAAATACGCAGTCAACTTTTTCTGTTTCTGCTTTGATTGCTGAGAAGCTAGCAGCTCAGTGACAGCACTGGGTAATAACAGATAAATATAGTAACAACAGTAATAAAATAGTGGCTACGGGATGCCTATTACTTGTGAGCCATTCTGCTAAGTGCATTATTTACTTATTTATTTACTTAGAGACAGGGTCTCCCTCTGTCACCTGGGCTGGAGTGCAGTGGTGTGATCATAGCTTGCTGCAATTTTGAGCTCCTGGGCTCAACTGGACTCAGCCTCCCGAGTAGCTGGGACTACAGATGTACACCACCATGTCTGGCTAATTAAAAATAATTCTTTTTGGCTGGGGAAGGTGGTTCACGCCTCTAATCCCAGCACTTTGGGAGGCTGAGGTGGATGGATCACTTGAGGTCAAGAGTTTGAGCCCAGCCTGGCCAACATGGTGAAAGCCCATCCCTACTAAAAATACAAAATTAGCTGGATGTGGTGGCAGGCACCTGTAGTCCCAGCTACTTGGGAGGCTGATGCAGAATCATTTGAACCCAAGAGGCAGAGGCTGCAGTGAGCTGACATCATGCCACTGCACTCCAGCCTAGGTGACAGAGTGAGACTCCTGGAAAAAAAAATTTTTTTTGTTTTGGGTAGAGATGGAATCGTGTTTTGTTGTCCAGGCTGGTCTCATACTCCTGGGCTCACGTGATCAATGCTCCTGCGTTGGCCTCCTAAGGCACTGGGATTACAAGCATGAACCACTACATCTGGCCCTGCTTACATCTTTAAATTTTATGTATTTATTTAATAGAGACAGGGGTCTTACTATGTTGGCCATGGTGGCCTTGAACTTCTGACCTCAAGCAGTCCTCCCACCTCAGCCTTCCAAAGTGCTGGGATTAAGTGTGTGAACCACCATGCCCAGCTCCACTTAATCCTTTTAATTGTCCTATGAAGAAAGTATTACTAGACTCATTTCTCAGGCGAGAGGACTGAGGTACAGAGACTCAGTACATGCGGTCTGTTTGCTCAGCTGGTAAGTGGTGGAGCTGGAATTCTGATCCAGGCCTGGCTGCAGGGTCCAAGTGCCTTTTGCTCCGGGCCTGTCCCCCTTGCACTGGATCTTCCCAATGGGCTTAGAGCTCCTGTTTGTATTTCTGTTTTTCTGGGTCCTGATGTTTTGTATTTGCCCATAAGTTGTTGCTTCAGTGGTTGTATTTCCTGAAATGCCTGAAAATCTTTTGGGGAAAAATAATGGGGCTTTGCATAAATAAATGGGTGTCTAAAGAAACAAGTCAACAAAAGATAGAAAAATAAAGAACAATGAAGGCCTAGTAGAAACCTGGAAGGTCAGAGTTCACACATGAACACCCTGTGGTGGGGTGGCAAAGACAGGGTCCCCAAAACTCAGGGTCTGTCATTAAAGCACAGGTCCTGCATATGCACTGACGCACAGGCAGAAACATTTTTATCTCCTGCTCTGCAAAAAAATGGGCCTGGCAATTTTCTAAAAGACAAGTTTTGACAACACTGACAATGCAGGATTGATAATCAGGGAATCTTAGATACAAGGAAAAAAAAAACAGTTTCCATTACAGAGTGCTGGGAACTGAGATGATTTTGTTTTGTTTTGTTTTTTGAGACGGAGTCTCACTCTGTTGCCCAGGTTGGAGTGCGGTGGCACAGTCCTGGCTCACTGCAACCTCTGTCTCCTGGGTTGGAGCAATCCTCCTACCTCAGCCTTCCAAGTTGCTGGGATTACAGGCATGTGCCACCATGCCTGGCTAATTTTTGTATTTTTAGTAGAAACGGGGTTTTGCCATGTTGGCCAGGCTGGTCTCGAACTCCTGACCTCAGGTGATCCACCCACATGCCTCCCAGAGTACTGGGATTATAGGCGTGAGCTACCACGCCTGTCCGAACTGACATGATTAATTAACATGTAAGTTAATGAGACTTTGGGGTGTTTTCTTCTCCAGGTGGCATTCCTTCCAACCTGAGGAATGTTCCTTTGCTGCAGAGGATCGGGTTTCTTCTGTTGTTATGGACTGAGACTTATACATGGGACCGTTTATGCAAAGTTCTGACTGAAGGGGAGGCCTGGGAGGGGAGGAAACTGAGAATGGTCCCCAGAGAGAGGATCTCCTTCCGAGACTCAGACAGCCATCAGGGCCCACTGTGAGGGCCAGGAAAAATACACTCCTGCAGACCATTCTCTCCATATACCTGTGCTTGCCACAGAAACTTCGGCAGAGAATTTGTTTCCCTGGAGCTTAGGCAGTGAGTGGGACACATGCTCCATCTGATTGAGAGTGGCAGTTACTGGTGGACCTTGAGGAAGCAGCCTTCAGTGTTCAACACTGTCTCCTGTGAGTTTTCTTAATGGGACTGCTCAGCTCTGGGTGCAAAATAGATAAAATTATATTCAGTGGCTGGGCGCAGTGGCTCATGCCTGTAATCCTAGTACTTTGGGAGGCCAAGGTGAGTGGATCGCTTGAGCTCAGGAGTTTGAGACCGGTCTGGGCAACGTGGCAAAACCCTGTCTCTACAAAAAATGCAAAAATGAGCCGGACACAGTGGCAAGTGCCTGTAGTCCCAGCTACTCGGGAGGTTGAGGTGGGAGAATGGCTTGAGCCCAGGAGATGGAGCTTGCAGTGAGCTGAAATTGTGCCACTGCAGTCCAGCCTGGGTGACAGAGGGAGACCCTGTCTCAAACAAAACGAAACCAAACCAAACAAAACATGTACACGCGCGCGCGCACACACACATACACATATGTTTTGGAAAAGTCCAGGACCAAACCTGGAGACATGCTGATCCTCCAGGTACTTCTACCCTTGGGACTCTATCCGAGGGGCCAGCAGCCTCCCTGGACATGCCTCATCTCTCTGCACATTCAAACACCAGTAACCTTAACAGATTCTTTGGGCAGGGCCTGGTGTCTCACAATTTAGGAGCAACTGACTCTCGGATGAAATTGATCAGTTTTCTAAATTCCTGACTTATTACCCTTGGCAGAGTAGTAAGTTTCCTGTTACGAGAAGCAACTAAGCAGAGGGGGTAGACAGATGGACGATGTCAAGGGGGTCCTGCACAGTGTGGACGTTTGTTTGAACCAGATGATTTCAAACATCTGTTGGAACCCTGAGTCTAGGAGTCCATAGTCTTACGTTCATGGGACAAAAGAATGAAATGACGCTCAGCATATTGGCCCTGAGATGTTCTAGCAGCAACTTCTGCAGGAGAGAATGAGCCTTCATTCAGGCTCTACGCTGCTGAATGAAGACACCTGCAGGCAGGCTGGCTCAGCTGAGTGTCTTGCCAAATTCATGGACAGGGCCATGGGGCATAGGCAATATGTAATCTGTTGAGTTAATTCCCTTCAAAGCCTCTTGGATGCAGAGGAAAATAAATGCATGAATAACCTGAAGCGGCAATTGATTTCCTGTGGCCATTTCTTGGCTCAGCCAGCTACTATGAGTCAGTTGGAATTGAATTTGCTTTCCAACTACTTAATTTTTTAAAGACTTTAAAAAGCAAATATATAGAAAAGATGAATGCCCCCTTGTGATCAGGGCCCAGAGTCCCGAGGTGACTGCTCAGATGCTGGCTGTTCCTGGCAGCAGGCACCACCTCCCTGCCTCTGCCATGTGCTGTGGCCAGAAATACCCTTGGTCAGGGAGTCAGTCACTCCCAAAGCAAATTCATGCCTTAGGCTGAGACATGGACTGTTGCTGGAGGGGGGACTGTTGATTGCTGGGAATTCTGACTATGCTGGTTTTCTGCCCAAAGGCACAACCATTTGGCAGGTGCATCTTTTATCTTGGTTTCAAGTGGGCAGAATCATTGCACAGGCTGTGTGTGCCAGCCCATCAAGCTTGACGGACAGTCTGGAATAAAGTGGGTTGAGCACAGCTCAGTCACTGGGAAGTTTGGGCAATAGATCAAACAGCTGGCCCAGGCCTTGGGGGCTGAGGAGTCCACTTTGCCAAAGCAGTTTGAGCCTCTGAGCATGGTCCTGTGCAAGCAGCATTCATGGCAAACTTCATGGCTGCCTTCCTGTCCCTTATGAGTGAATCAGCTCCTAACATGTACAGGGCACCTCTACATGCCAAGGCCTGTATCACCAGGAGCTGGTGATACAGAGGGGACAAAACAGACAGTGCCTGGTGATCGTGAGCGTGTGTTTTCCCTAGAATGCCGGCCACATTCTAGCAGGGGAGAAAGACCTGCAGGCAAATGCATCGTAACCCAACATGGTGAGCCTGGAAACGAAGATGGGCAAAGCACCGAGAGGGTGCAGGGAGGCAGTTGGACACAGTGCCATGACCCAGGTGTGGGGGCCCTGGGTGTGAAGCCCGGCTTGGCCACCTTCCTGCTCTGACTCTGGGCAAATTCCTTCAGCTCTCTGAGTCTCAGTCTCCTTATATCTGTGATTCTCCTTATATCTGTGTAAAATGGGCTGAATAGGCTGGGTACAGCGGCTCATGCCTGTAATCCCAGCACTTCAGGAGGCTGAGGTGAATGGATCATGAGGTCAAGAGTTCAAGACCAGCCTGGCTACGATGGTGAAACCTCGTCTCTACTAAAAATACAAAAAATTAGCCAGGCATGGAGGCAGACGCCTGTAATCCCAGCTACTCAGAAGGCTGAGGCAGAGAATGGCTTGAACCCGGGAAGTGGAGGTTGCAGTGAGCCGAGATTGTGCCACTGCACTCCAGCCTGGGTGACAGACCAAGACTCCATCTCTAAATAAATAAATAAAGGCTGAATAATACCTAACAAGGATGCTGTAAAGATCAGAGTTAACAAGACCACTGCCATCAGCAGCGGCATGTATGTCCCATCCCGCTGTGATGAGTACCCACACCAAAAGCAAATCCCCACTTCGTTCTCTGTGATAATACAAAAATAATAGGGTCATCTTCTCTAGCCTTGTGCCCCAAATAAATGGACATTTCCCATAAGCTGCTGATTTCTTAATGAGAACAGCTTTGTCCCTAGTGTGTGGAATGCTGATGTCTGAAGATACTGCACGCCCGTGAGGCTAGCTTCAGTGATCTCATGAGAAAATGGCTGTTTTTCCACCAAGAACAGACTAATGAAAACTCAGTAACCTTGGTGATCATGAGTGTGTGTATGTTTCCCTTTAAGTTCCTGGCGTCCCTGTATGTGTTTAATATGATGAGCAGCTCCATGTATGGACAGGTAGGCGACTGGGGAGAATTCTAGACAGTGAGAACAGGTGTATAGGGATGGGATGCCTAGACTCGAGGAAACAAGAATTGCCCTCAGCTCCCAGGTTTCCTTCTTGTACCCAGGGGAGCTCTGGGTGTGACTCAAGGAAGCACAGTTGATGGTAATCTCTGACTTGCAACCAAAAAATCCTAAAGACCTACCTAGGTAAATCGCTTTGCCTCACACTGAGCCTCTGCTTCCTTAGCTGTGAAATGGAGATAGTGATCCTGACCTTAGGTGGCTGTAAGAATTGGACATTGAGTCATGAATAAGAACACAGGGCACTTTGGGAGGCCAAGGTGGGCAGATCACTTGAGGTCTGGAGTTCTAGACCAGCCTGACCAACATGGTGAAACCCTGTCTCTACTGAAAAACACACAAAAATTAGCCAAGCGTGGTGGCAGGCACCTGTAATCCCAGCTACTTGGGAGGCTGAGGCAGGAGAATCGCTTGAACCCAGGAGGTGGAGGTTGCAGTGAGCCGAGATATCGCCATGGCACTCCAGCCTGGGCTACAGAGCAAGACTGTCTAAAAAAAAAAAAAAAAAACAAAAAAAAAAACCACACAGGGCCAGCCACGGTGGCTCACGCCTGTAATCCCAGCACTTTGGGAGGCCGAGGCAGGTGGATCACAGGGTCAGGAGTTTGAGACCAGCCTGGCCAATATGGTAAAACTCTACTTTTATACACAAATTAGCAGGATGCAGTGGTAAGTCTCTACTTTTATACACAAATTAGCAGGATGTGGTGGCTCACACCTAAATCCCAGCACTTTAGGAGGCTGAGGTCAGGAGTTCCAGACCAGCCTGGCCAATATGGTGAAACCCCCTCTCTACTAAAAATACAAAACTTAGCTGGGTGTGGTGGCATGCACCTGTGGTTTCAATTACTCAGGAGGCTGAGGCCCGAGATTAGCTTAAACCTGGGAGGTAGAGGTTGCAGTGAGCCGAGATTGCGCCGGGTCAGCCACTGTAGATCCACATTCCAGCTTCATCATGCTAGTCCTGTAACCACGCACTAGTTACTTCACCTCTGTAAGCCTTAGTTTCCTCATCTGTAAAACGGGGATAATTAAAACCTCAGAGGATTGTTGTGAGGATTAAATAAGGCATGTGAAGTGTTTAGCTGTGCCTGGCACATAGTAAGTGCTCAGCAAGGCTCCCAGCCTCCTCTGCTCCTCCCACACCTCCAGGCAGGCAGTCTGGGTTTGCAGACACCAAAAATTGTGACCTGGCCAGAGGAGAAGGAGGAGGATGAAGATAAGGAACCAACTGATCTTACAAGCAGGTAGCAGGAATCTCAGTAAATGCCAGTTGAATTTGGGCCTGTTTCTGTCTGAAGAGAAGATTCCTCAGCTATGTGATGCATTCAAAATACTCATCCAGAAGGCCAGGGATTCCCATGGGAAATCAGCTCTTCCCCCTCCTCCCAGGCACATCTGAACACGCTGGGGGACTGCTCTGAGAATCTGACTAACAGTTGGGAAAATCTCCTCAGATGCTTTACAGATCTCTAGGATGATGCATGGTAGAGCAGGGTTCAGCCCTGGGTGGGTTTCTGCAAACCCAAACTGCCTGCCTGGAGGCGCGGGAGGAGCAGAGGAGGCTGGGAGCCTTGCTGAGCATCTGCCTCTGCGTCCTGGTGGGCCGGCTTCTGTGACTCCTATTTCCTAAGCCAAGTGCTCTCAGGTTTGGAGTGGTAGAGATGATGGTCTCTATATTAGGACAGGACATGCAGACAAAGGGATGTTTGCGCCACCCAGGAGACTGGCCTTGAACCTGGTATGGAAGAGCAGTAAGCTCCCTTTACCAAGCACCTACTAAGTGCCAGGTGCTCCATGGGATGACTCACATGCACCACTGCTGATCCCCACACCATTCTGCCAGACCTGAACTCATGTTTTTGGGAGGCAGTTTTTTCCACATAAACTCTGTGAGGTTGGTGCTATATCTATTAGCTGTCAAATCCCTAACGCCTAGCTTAGTGCTTAGCACACAGTAGGTGCTTAACAAATATGAGCTAGTGGAGTGAATTTGATCTTGATGATTCTCTGTTTAAAAGGTCTCATCTGGGATACTGCTTTGATTGAAAACATCCAACCAGGAGGGGCTGAAATAAAGTAAGAAAAAAAATAGGAGCTCTGCTAAAAATAGAACTACCATTCAACCCATTAATCCCATTAAAGGGTATATACCCAAAGGAATATAAATCATTATATCATAACGATACATGCATCTGTATGTTCACTGCAGCACTATTCACAAGAGCAAAGACATGGAATCAACCTAAATGCCCATCCATGGTAGACTCGATAAAGAAAATGTGGTACATATGTACCATGGAATACTATGCAGCCATAAAAATGAATGAGATCATGTTCTCTGCAGAAATATGGATGGAACTGGAAGCCATTATCCTTAGCAAACTAATGCAGGTACAGAAAACCAAATACCACACACGCTGTCATCTACAAGTGGGAGCTAAATGATGAGAACTCATAAACACAAAGAGGAGAGCAACGGATACTGGTGCTTACTTGAAGGTGGAGGATGAGAGGATGAGAGGAGGTGAAGGATCAGAAAAAGTGACTATTGGGTACTAGGCTGAGTACCTGGGTGATGAAATAAGCTGCACAACAAACCCCTGTGACACGAGTTTACCCACAGATGGCGGCTATTGCTATGCTACTATTGCAATGACTATGATGATTATGTCATTCCCATTTATGTGCAGCTCTGAGTTTCAAGGCATTTTCACCAGGTCATCTCCTCTCACTCTCTGGGCACTGGGCATCTTCTGAGGCCAGTTGCTGTCAAGGAGCCCAAAGCTTTGGCCCGAATCTGCCTGGGCCCTGCTTCCTGCCAGGTTGGATCCAGGCCTCGGTACTGGTCTTGGCTCTGTTGCTTTGCTGGGTAATGTGCTGGGTGCCATTCCTACCTCTGTCTGCGTGAAGGCCCCTTGGCTAAGCTCCTGGCCTCCTGGGCACCATCCATCACTGGGGCTCTCACCCAAGCACCCTCAGAGCCTGCCCCACTCTGCCTTTCCATTAAGGTGTACTTCTGTCCTCCAAGCAGTAATATGACAGAAAGCAGGGGAAGAAAGGAATGGTCCCGTTTTTCAGATAAAGAAACAGGCTAGGTAGGAATGGTGCCTTGGCTGAGATCTTAGCTGAGGATTAGTTACAGAGGCCTGAGTCCAACTAAGGCCTTCTGGCTGCTGATTGACCGTGAAGTTCCAGTACGTGTTTAGGAGATAGAAGCTGCCATTTAGTGGTATCCTTATGGAATCATGAGGCCCCCATAGTGGATAGAAGAATAAGTCGTGGGGATAGTTAGTGGTACAAGCAGTTAGAAAGAGTGAATAAGGCCTAGTATTTGATAGCACAACAAGGTGACTACAGTCAATAATATATACGTAGTTTTTGAGACAGAGTCTCGCTGTGTCGCCGAGGCTGGAGTTCAGTGGCCCAATCTCGGCTCACTGCAACCTCCGCCTCTTGGGTTCAAGTGATTCTCGTGTCTCTGCCTCCCAAGTAGTGGGGATTACAGGCACGCGCCACGATGCCTCGCTAATTTTTGCATTTTTAGTAGACACAGGGTTTTGCCATGTTGCCCAGGCTGGTCTCAAACTCCTGGCCTCAAGTGATCTGCCCCACCTTGGCCTCCCAAACTGCTGGGATTATAGGTGTGAGCCCCGGTGGCCAGCCAACAGTAATTTAATTGTACATTTAAAAATAACTAAAAGAGGCTGGGTGTGGTGGCTCACACCATTTTGGGAGGCTGAGGCAGGCAGATCACTTGAGATCTGGAGTTCAAGACCAGCCTGGCCAACATGGTGAAACCTCGTCTCTACTAAAAATACAAAAATTAGCTGGGTGTGGTGGCGAGCATCTGTAATCCCAGCTACTCCAGAGGCCGAGGCATGAGAATTGCTTGAACCCAGGGGCTGAGATCATACCACTGCACTCCAGCCAGGGCGACAGAGGGAGACTCTGTCTCAAAAAAAAAAAAAAAAAACAAAAAAAACCCCCAAAACTAAGAGTATAATTTTATTGTTTGTAACACAAAGGATAAAAGCTTGAGGATGGATACCCCATTTTCCATGATGTCATCATTATGCATTGCATGCCTGTATCAAAATATCCCACACATCCCATAAATACATACAACTACTATGTACCCATACACATACACACAAACACCACAAACAAAAAAATTGTGCCTACTTCATGGGCTGTTGTGAGAATTAAACAAAACGATGTCAGTAAAAATGTTTAGCAAAGAGAGAAAAAAGGAGTAAGCTGTATGCTGTTTACCAAACAGTTCTAGCTGTCTGTCTCTGAGCACATGGTAGGAAGACATTGGCCCCTCCTTTATGTGAAGAATGTCTCCATGCCTGGCTTTGGCCAATGAAATGTTTGTAAAAGTTAAATTTGTTACTTATGGGTGAAGGTGCTTTAAGGGCCAGTGCATAACTCACCACACTCTCTGTCTCCTACTGAGGAACCATACATTGATATGGAGCTCCCTCGACCTTGGTGTTACAACAACCAGGGTTCCCCTGGCTACCCAGAGAGCATGAGTGAGAAATGAACCTTTGTCGTACCACACCTCTGCACTATTGGGGATGTTTGTCACTGCAGCATAACCCAGGCTGTCCTGACTGATACACTGTGAATGTTGATAACATTCAACTTCAAGTTCTGTTTACTTACAGAGTGTGTATTCTCTGTTGGCTTTATTCCAGGTACGGGAGGCACAGAAGTGAGTCAGACACAATCCCTGCCCTCAAGAGGCTTGCAGTCTCAACACCCATTTGAAAGGAAGCTGACCACACTGAGCTAGAGGGAAGGGCAGGCCAGGCTGTAAGGGGCACCTTGGGAAGGGTGGCGATCCCTAGAGGAGCCACCCCTGGTGTTTGCAGAATCACCCCAAAAGGGAGAGGAAGCGGTGAAGACAGTTAATTCTACAGGCAGCTTTTCCTGGGGAGGGGGGTTAGGAGGGACAAGTATGTTAGGGGCAGTGGAGAGGGGGAGGCTGGTTGAAGGATCATGTGCTCTGGGTGACTGTGGGATTTACTGCTCCATTTCCTTACTAGCTCTCCAGGGACTCCAGAAAACAATTAGTGGATTCACATGCATTACAGTAATTCCTCTTTTATATCCCGTAACTCAGATAATGACAGCTATTCTGCAATTAGGAGAGGGTCTTCTCAGTGTGCAGATTAATTGGGGGTTACACAGCAGGGCTGCCTGAAACCAGGCAGTGGAGCTGGGAGGGAGGAATTAGATGTGAAACAGCAGCCCTGGGCAAAGGGTGAAGAATTCATTGACAATCTATCTTGACCATCTGGAGATGTGAACATGCCCCATTGGTAACACAAGGCAAGGACTTGGGAGGGGAATCGTTGAGGAAGAGGGTAGGAGACCGTGTGGCCATGGGAAGGAACAGGAACTGGAGGCCCTGACCCTGGGGGAGGCCAATTTTTCCTCGACTAGGTCCAGGGTCCCTGCCACCCATGGGGGAGGTGTTGCTATCATATTACATGCCTACTCCCATTTATTAACAGTTTCTAGGAAATGATCAATGCTCTGTGAGTATTTCTGGGTTCTCATTATGGGCCAGCATTTATATGTACTATTGCCTATAACATAATCCTCCTTAAAAAAACCTGATGTAGATACTATTACTGGCTGTGTCTCACACAAGCGGAGTTCAGAGAGGTTACGTGACTGGCTTCATGGTGGGTTTGGAATTCAAACCAGAGGCCCTGACTCCACAGCTCACATACTTGTGGCAACTAAGTTGGCAGCTTCTCAGCGGGGAAGAACCGTGTGACCCATCATCTGTGACGGCAGAGGCCTGCACCTTGCTGTGTCCTGCAAGTGCCTGGCGCTGGGCCAGGCCCCGAGTGTGAGTGTAGTTTTGTGATCAGAAATACGTCCCTATGTCCCTGTTTTGATTTGTTCTGCCTTGTGCTTTGTGGGGTGGGTTAAGGCAGACTGGCAAGAAGGGCCCTGCTCTGGTCCCCACCAGCTTCCTTGGCCTCAGGTCCCCAAACGGGGGAGGTCATACTCCAGTGCTTGGCTCTCGGGATTAGGACCTTTCTGTTCCCCTCTGCAGGTGGGTGGTGTTTTGTTTACAACTCCCCACTTTTGTGAACCCTCAGGAGTTCCCTTACCCTCTGGAAAGAAAAAGGAAAACTGGGGATATAAATGGCTTTGAGATCTAGAATGAGAGAGATCTCCCTTCCACCTGGAGTTGCTGTGAAGGCCGATGGGGGCAGTGGGGGTTTTAAACTGAGCAGGGCCTGTGTACCCACCTGCATGGGAGGAGCTGCCTTCTGTTCCACAGAGAGAGCTGGCCACATGTCTATGAATGTGTGCACAGCTGCTGCTCGCATTTGGCAGAAGCCACGGACAACTAAGGGACACACCCCTCTCAGTGTGGCTTTTACTCTGTCGCCAGGCTGGAGTGCAGTGGCATGATCATAGCTCACTGCATCCTTAACCTCCTGGGCTCAAGTGGTCCTCCCACCTCAGCCTCCCAAGTAGCTGGGACTCCATGCCTGTGCCACCATGCCTAGCTAATTTTAAAATTTTTTGTAGAGGCAAATTATGTTGCCCAGGCTGATCTTGAACACCTGGGCTCAAGCAAGCATTTCTCCCATCTCAGCCTCCAAAAGTTCTGGGATTACAGGCATGAGCCGCTGGACCTGGTTTTAATGTGTTCTTGACCAAGGTCAAGGCAGAGGATGACCAGCGTTCTTTCTCACCTCCTGTCTAGATGATGAATGAGACAGGGATGGAAAGTTATGACATAAGGGGGGAAACCATCAGGCTGATTAATAATAAAGACTATGGGGCCCCGGTGTGGTGGCTCATGCCTGTAATCCCAGCGCTGTGGGAGGCTGAGGCAGAAGGATCACTTGAGACCAGGAGTTTGAGACCAGCCTGGACAACATAGCTCCCTACGTCTTTAAAAAAGTAAAGACTGGGTTTAAAGTATTCTGGGCCCAAATTCTTCCTTCTGAAGGTGGCAAAAGGGGGCAAATGCCAGCTGTACTTTTGTCCACTGGGTTCATCTTGGAGTCAGATTCCTATCAAATTCTTGTCATTTGGAAAGCTTTGGATCCTAGTTTCTTCTACTTCTTTTAAAATGTAGAGGTTTTCTTTTTTTCTTTCTTTTCTTTTCCTGTTTTGCGGACTACCTACTCATCCGTCAATACAGAGGTTTCCCAGGCCCGGCGCAGTAGCTCATGCCTGTACTCCCAGCACTTTGAGAGGGCGAGGCGGGCAGTACACTTGAGGTCAGGAGTTCAAGACCAGACTGGCCAACATGGTGAAACCCCGTCTCTACTAAAAATACAAAAAATTAGCTGGGTGTGATGGCGGGCACCTGTAATCCCAGCTACTCGGGAGGCTGAGGCAGGAGAATTGCTTAAACCTGGGAGGCAGAGGTTGCAGTGAGCTAAGATCGTGCCACTGCACTCCAGCCTGGGCAACAAGAGCAAAAAAATAAAAAGAGTTTCTAAATAAAATGTTGAAGACCTGTGGTGTCCATGTTAAAAGGACTCCCTTCTACTCTCAAATGTTTGTCATTATTTGTGCTAAGCACTGAGGACACGCGTGGCTGAGCGGGGCAGGCACTGCCCCTGACACACACAATTGATTCCTCCACTTGGCTCATTGGTCATGTGTCTATCAAGTACCTCATATGTGCCAGGCACTGTGATAGGCTCAGGATATAGTGACAAGGAGAAACAGGACCCCTGGCCACCTTTGCCCTGTTTGTGGGCCGGGCTGCATACCAGAATTGCCCAGGGGAACTATTTCCAAAATAGGGGTGCCTGATCCCTTCCATGTAAGGGCCTCATGTATGTGTTTGGGGAAAAGAACAGCCCATCTGGTGCTGATGTGTGCCTCTAGGTGACAGTTACCGGCAGACTGGACAGACAGATGAGCAGGCAGGGAGGTCTAACGTGAGACAGACCGGCGCTGGGAAAGATGTTCAGGGAAGAATCGAGTGTGGCTTGGAGAGACAGTCTAGCGTAGGGGTGAAAACGACACAATCTCCTGCCAGAAGGCCTGCTCTGTCACCTCCTAGCCGTGTGATTCAGGCAAATCCCAAAGCTTGTCATCTCTCTTTCCTCCTCTGTAAAATGGATGTGATAACAGTACCGACCTCACAGAGCTGTTGGAAGGACTCCATGAAATAAAACATAAGATGAGCTTAGAAGTGTGTCTGGTGAGTGAAAACACAGTGTGCCACATAGTGTGGGCTGCCGCAGCTACTGCTGCTACTATTAGTATTATTATTATTGGAGGGAAAGCTCCAGACACAGTGAGACCTGAGAAATGAGTAGGAATTATCTAGAAAAGGAGATGGCGAGGACGGACCAAGAGGAAACACTGTCTGGAAATAGAGCTTGGTCGTCTGGAGCCGGGCATGTGAGGCGGAGAGAGGCGGGGGAAGATGCTGAAGGCAGATCGTGAGTGGGGCCCTGTGAGTCATGCTGGGACATCTGCACTAGTCTAGAGAAGGGTGGGGGTGTTAGAGGCCCTTGGGGTCTGCTGAGTTGCTGCGGTGTGAGTGTGGGCAGATGCATGTATGAAGGTGTGCAGGTGTGTGTGTGTGTGTGTGTGTGTGTGTGCACACGTGCATGTGTGTGAACTGTAAGATGCCCATACCGGTACCCCCTCAGGTCCTCCTTGGCAGGGTCCACTCAGTCACTCATTCACTCCACAGTTGAAAGACCTCAGGCTTTTTCCAGCATTGAAACAGTTGTTCCCGACTCCTTAGCCTGGCGCAGTGCCAGGCTCCCACTCTGACCTGTTAGCATTTCCCACCCCCCACCTGGGGGGCCTCTTACATAGGCTGCAGAGACACCAGATGCCACCATTTCTAGACACTCTTGAGAGCCCCATCTTTGCCGGTGCTGTCCGACCCTCTGGGAGGCCCTGCCCTAGTCCAGCGGCCCTCTGCCAAATACAGCATGGTGGTTAGGAATGAGGGCTCCAGAGCCAGACTCCCTGGACTTGAATCCTGGCTCTGGCACTTAGGATTCTTGTGGCTTCACCTCTCAGCCTCAGTTTTCTCATCTGAAGCAGGGAGACTGGTGGTTCCTCCCTCCTAGGGCTGCAGTGAGGAAGGAATGGGATCATACTTGCAAGTGGTCAGAACAGAGCCTGGCACCCAGTAGGTCTGCACTAGCTCATGGGCACAGAAGCATGTGCCTGATTCCCTCGCCCGAAGTCCAGCTCCTCCATCTTCCCGGGCACTGTGCTGGGCACTGGTGAGGCGGCAAGGCTCAGGGCAGACCCTGACTACCTGGAGTTCATGTCCAATGTGGGACTGGAGAGCAGACGCAAAATGATAAGTTCTGACATCTACACAACACTCACCACGGTTCCCGGTGCACAACAGGTCCTCAGGTTGGAATTCAGAGGACATTTACTGAGTGTACTCAAATTGGGGCCGGCAACTTTCACATTCATTACGTCATCCCCCCATGATCCTTTGAAGTAAGTGTACAAAGCCCATATCCTTTGAGGAAGTGGAGGCCCAGAGAGGCTAAGTGACTAGCCCTAGGTCCCACAGCTAGTCAGTGGCAAAGCTGGCAGCCAAATCCAGGTCTGCCTAATACAAAAACCCAAATTCTCACCCATGGGCCATGAGGATCCAGGGGTGGGAACAGCAAGCAGGAAAGATGCTGGAAGGAAGCTGCTTTGGGAACCATCCCCCAAAAGGCTGTAGTGCAGGAACTTCCCAGTATCATACTAACCAGCCCTGTCACCAAGAGGCCACCTACCTCCCTCCTCCCTCTTTCCAGTTTCCAGCCTCACATGCTGGGGACAGCTGCTAGGCAACTTAACTTCCGGTTACCACAGCCAAATGGTTAATGGTAATTAATTCAATTTGTTTGGCAGGGGAATTAAAGGCTTGGCTGTACTAACGACCTGAACTTAGCATTTATGCTAACTGGAGGAAGACACATGCCTTTTCTTCTAAATGAAGAATCGGTTCTATTAATAAGGCTATATCGCTCTAGGTAATGAGCCTGGCAGATAGATGCTTTGCTGCCAGGGTGGAGGGAAAGATGACAAGGAGAGAAGCAAAATGATGACAGCACAGAGGATGGCAACTTTTCAAAGGCTTCCCTGGGAGAAGCAGATTTGGAGAGCAGGGAGGAGTCTGCATTGGCTGACAGCCAGCACCGATGGCCAGATACACGAGTGAGGTCAACCTGGACCTTCTGGGTGTTCCAGCTCTGACTACAACTGTATGCCTAAGCCCAGGCAAGAAAGGAGAACTGTCGTGTCAACTCATGGAGAGTGAGAAATGGTCAGTCATTGCTGCTTTGGGCCACCGTGTTTGACGAGGCTGTTTTGCAGCAACAAATAACAATCATGGTGGAAGGCAAAGAAGAAGCAAAGGCACGTCTTACATGGTTGCAGGCAAGAGTGTGTGCAGGGGAACTGCCCTTTATAAAACCATCAGATCTCATGAGACTTATTCACTACCATGGGAATAGCATGGGAAAAACCTGCCCCCATGATTCAATGACCTCCCACTGGGTCCCTCCTATGACATGTGGGGATTATGGGAGCTACAATTCAAGATGAGATCTGGGTGAGGACACAGCCAAACCATATTAAGCTCCAACCCTTCTCTCCCATCCATCCTCTGCTCCTGAGTTCAGCAATTTCTCTCTGAGTTCCTTCTTTTGCCTTCAGAGTCTTGCCCCTGCTATGTTCCACTGAGAGGAGGTGAGCCCATATCCCAGGAGCAGTGAACCACTCCAAGTGCCCCAGGCTCGGCAACTTACTCCCCCAACCAGCCCCTCCCAGGCAGCCCCTGCTGACGCATCTGTCCAAAACCAGCATTCTGCCCTGGAGACCTCACCTACCCAAGGCCAGGAGCAGTGGCCCTGAAGCTTTTTACTGCCTTGCACAGAAAGGATGACACTAGAGGCATGACACACTCCCAAAGGTGTCTGTGTCTGGTTGAATGGTGAATCCCCAGAAGATATGTCCACCCAGAACCTGTGAATGCCACCTTCTCTGGTAAAAGGGTCTTTGCAGATATAATTAAGTAAATGATCTTGAGATGGGATCACCCTGGTGAGAGTGGGCACTACATCCAATGACTCTGTCCTTATGAGAGAAGAGAAGAGGACAGGCAGAGACTGGAGTGATGCGTCTACAAGCCAAGGAACGCTAAGGACTGCTGGTAACCACGAGAAGCTGGAAGAGACAGGAAAAAATCCTCCCCTAGAGCCTTCAGTGGGAACGTGGGCCTGCCGACACCTTGAATAACTTCTTGTCCCCTTCATTCCCTCTTGAGAAAATGCATCAGAAGCAAAAGCCGGTGTCATTATTACAGGACAGTCCATCTTGCATCAACTAATTTATGTACAAAAAAATCATTTTCCAAACAGTTTGATGACTATTTTTCTTCATTTTTAAACTATTTTTTAACATTTAACTATTATTTCTAAGAACTGGGAACACACTTTGCAAGACTCATGGTCCCTGGCCCAGAACCTCTGTCCCGGGGAACAAGCTTGTGAAGGGTTTCCATCTGTGACAATAATCCATGCTCACCTTTCTCCTGAGCCATCTCCTGCAGACAGAAGTAGATGACTCTGGCTCCTAGGCTGAAGCCGATCAAGGTGACAGGTCGCCGGCCCTGAAGGAAAAAAGGACACAGGTGTCTGGAAGGAATACAGCTAGTTCTAGCAAAACATCAGGCCTGAGGAGGGCAGCCTTTGCACATTCCTTACCACCTGCTTCTCATCTAATGAATCATGCACGTGCTGTTCCGGTCCCTGAGCTCTGATGTCTTAATCAGCAGAGTCAGGACCCTTATTTATGCAGGAGTGCACCTGCCGCTGGAATTGGCTTCCTCCAAGGCCAACAGGCAGGCCCCGGCTGGGTTAATTCCCTTTCATCTCAAACTATGATGCAGTCACCGTCTCATCTTTCCCAGGAGACAGGGCTAGTCAATTACAAGAGCAACTTCCCTTGGACTGATCTGCCTTCTGGCAAATGGCTGCAGTGCTGCGAGACCCCTTCTGGCGCTGGGGAGATTAGACAGAAGGCACCCCGGGTGTGAGGGGTAAAAAGGCAAAGAGTGACAAGCAGGGGACAACTGTTCCGTTTCTAGATAGGAAGCTGGGGCACAAAATATTGGCTCTAAGTGACAAGATAAAGTAGTAAGTCAGATGGAAAGAGGAATTTTCTGACTCAAGGACTTGTAGAAAAGGCAACTCGTTATGTGAAGACTCTAAAGAAAGTTATCTCGGGGTATTTGGGTACAAGCCTACACGGAAGGAGAGGAGGGGAGTGGATGAGCTCTGGAGGCCCAGCCTGATTTTACCAGTCTATTCCTTTTCCTTGGTTTTGTGCCAATACACGTATTCCACACCCCCACACCACTCCACTTACTACACTAGAAAATCCTCTGTTAAACAGTATTTGAATCCTGCAGAAGCTTTGTGCCAACCCTGCTGGCCGCTGCCCAACATCCATTCTCCCCTTTGTCCTTTAGTAATAGAAGTCCTGAGCTGGACTGGGCAAACAGCCACCCAGCCAAAGATGAAGTTTCCCTGACTCCTCTGTAGCTTGGGGTGGTCACAGGGCTGAGGCTTAGCCAAGGGACTGAAGGCAAGCAAAAGCTGTGACTTCTAGGCATACCCCTCATCCCTAGTTTTCTACCTCCCACTGTCTGAAACGCACATGTAACACTGGAAGATCTGTCTTGGACAAGGGGGATGCACAGCCAGGTGCGGTGGCTCATGCCTGTAATCCCAGCACTTTGGGAGGCCAAGGCAGGAGGATCACTTGAGGTCAGGAGTTCGAGACCAGCCTGGCCAACATGGTGAAAGCCCAACTCTATTAAAAATACAAAAATTCGCTGAGCGTGGTGGCAGGCACCTGCAGTCCTAGCTACTCAGGAGGCTGAGGCAGGAGAATCGCACCTGGGAGGTGGAGGTTGCAGTGAGCTGAGATCACACTACTGTACTCAAGGCTGGGTGACAGAGCAAGACTCCGTCTCAAAAAAAAAAAGAGAGAGAGAGAGAAGCCCAGTGATCAGGACGAGAGGCCACGAGAGTGAAGGAAGCTGGGCTCCCAATATTATCAAGCTGCCCATGTGGGAGACAGAATAACACCCTCCCACAGACGTCTTCATCCTAATCCCTGGAACCTGTGAATGTTGCTTTGTATAGCAAAGGGTCTTTTTGTTTGTTTTTGCTGAGATGTAGTCTTGCTGTGTTGCCCAGGCTGAATGAAGTGCAATGGCACGATCTTGACTCACTGCAACCTCCACCTCCCAAGCTCAAGCAAGTCTCTTGCCTCAGCCTCCTGAGTAGCTGGGACTACAGGCACCCGCCACCACATTCAGCTAATTTTATTTTTATTTTTATTTTTAGTAGAGACAGGGTTTTACCATGTTGGCAAAGCTGTTCTCAAACTCCTGACCTCAAATGATCCACCTGCCTCGGCCTCCCAAAGTGCTGGGATTATAGGCATGAGCCAGCACCTGGCCTATTTATTTATTTTTGAGACAGACTTTCACTGTTGCCCAGGCTGGAGTGCAGTGACATGATCTGGGATCACTGCAACCTCTGCCTCCCAGGTTCAAGTGATTCTTATGCCTCAGCCACTCGAGTAGATGGGATTACAGGTGCACGCCACCTTGCCCAGCTGATTTTTATATTTTTAGTAGAGACAGAGTTTCACCATGTTGGCCAGACTGGTCTTAAACTCCTGACCTCAGGTGATCTGCCCACCTTGCCCTTCCAAAGTGCTGGGATTACAGGCATGAGCCACTGTGCCTGGCCGGGCCTTTGTTATTTATTTGAGGTAGGGTCCCGCTCTGTCACCCAGGCTAGAGTGCGGTGATGGGATCACAGCTTATTGCAGCTTCCGCCTCCTGGAGTCCAGTGACCCCCCCACCTCAGCCTCCCAAACAGCTGGGACTACAGGCATAAACCACCACATCCAGCTAATTTTTGCATTTTTTTGTGGAGACAGGGTTTATTTTGTTGCCCAGGCTGGTCTTGAACTCTTGGGCTCAAGCAATCTGCCCACCTTGGCCTCCCAAAGTGCTAGAATTATAGGCATGAACCACCTCGCCCACCAGACCGACAAAGGGTTTTTGCAGAGGTGATTAAGTTACAGACCTTTAGATGGGGAGATTATTCTGGATTATCTGAGAGGAGCCAAGGTAATCACAAGGGTCCCTATAAGAGGGAGGCAGGAGTCAGTTAGACAGAAGGTGGTGTGACGATGGAAATCGAGGAACAGAGAGAGACATTTCAGAGTTACCCTGCTGACTTTGATGGTGAGGAGGAATTGGGCCTTTGGAAGCTGGCAAAGGCAAGGAAATGGGAGCCTCCCTAAAGCATGCATTTTTGCCTTCCGACCTCTAGAGCTGTAAAATAGTAAATTTGTTTTCAGCTGGTAAATTTGCAGTAATTTGTTACAGTGGCAGTAGGAAACTAACACATCATCTGGCCCCAGATGCTGACACTCAGGCTGTTACTTGGGGGAGAACAAATTTCTATCTAAGCCAATGTCACTTTTGCCTTAGAGTCAAGCCTGCCAAAGGACTTTTCTATTTCTTTTGACAAAGACACAGGGATTCTGAAGAGGGCGGCCAGTTTCTCAAGCAATTTACCTGCAGGGCAGAAACTGCTAGCTGTCGTCCCTCAATATCCATCCTCTTTTTCTTTTTTTTTTTTTAGACAGAGTCTTGCTGTCGCCCAGGCTGGAGTGCAGTGGCACAATCTCAGCTCACTGCAACCTCCGCCTCCCAGGTTCTTGCAATTCTCCTGCCTAAGCCTCCCGAGTAGCTGGGATTACAGGTGCAGGCTTCCACGCCTGGCTAATTTTTTTTTTTGTATTTTAGTAGAGATGGGGTTTCACCATGTTACCCAGACTGGTCTCGAACTCCTGAGCTCAGGCAATCCGCCTGCCTCGGCCTCCCGAAGTGCTGGGATTATAGGCGTGAGCCACCACGCCTGGCCTCATCCTCCCTTTTTTTCTATAGTAACTGAATTTCAGCTGAGTTCATCGTCACTCAGAATAAGGACTGTATTTCCCAGCTGCTGTGGCAGCTAGGAATGGTCATGTGACTAGGCTCTGGCCAGCGAGACATCAACTGAAATGTTGCAAGGTTTGCTGTTTCTTCTTTAGTTCTTCCTTTCTCCTGCTCCTTGAAGCTCAGATGATGTCATCTTGGATACAAGGTCAAGACCACAGAGCAACAAGGTAGCAGGAACCTGGGTCTCTGCACCATGGCAGCCTATCAGACAACCTTGCTAGGCTTCTCCAGGAAAATAAACTTCTACCTTGTTTAAGCCGCTGTTATTCTGGGTTTTCTCCCACTTGCAGCCAAAACAAGTTCCGACAATGCAGTCATTTCTGGTACTATTTCTCAAGCTTTTGTCTCCATTCACTCAAGTTTATTTTGAAGGGGATGGTTTTATTCTCTTGGTAAGTACATCTTTGCTAGATCCAAATTTTAAAAGTATTATGATTTCTTTCTAACCATTTTACACGGTATTTAGACCACCAAAGACGACCTCACAAAGTAGCTTTACACTTCTGGGAAGGAACACCAGGCACCAGCATGTGGGGCTTCCATTTGTGGCCAGCTGAGACACCTGGACTCATTCATTTACTGGCTTCACTGCAAACTGAGTCAGAGATTTCCACTGAAACATCGCCCAAATGAGCTCGATCATCCTAAACTCTTCAATGAAGAGCTGATACACAGGAGCCACTTTTGCTTCTGCCAGAGTCCCCCCAGACTCATTCCTACCTGGAGATGCCCCTGTTATTCAGTCCTCACCTAAATACCTGCTAGAGCTGCAGAGTCTTTAATTCTTACTGTTCATCCTAGGACACATTCATTACTTGAACTGGAGTTCACTTCCCCAAAACCACTAGGTTGCCTCCAAGTGGCCTTGCCTCTAAGGCTGATGTCTGTACACAAGTCAGCCCCTGACTTCCCCTCTTGCCCTGTGCCACCCCCCAACAGCCATTCCCAAGTACCTGCTGCCGGGAGAGGAGGATGTGGGCCAGGTGCTTGCCAACCTCTGCTGATCGATGGAGACACACGCCCCAGGGGTTGTCGATGACATTGGCGACACTGAGGAGTGAGGCTGGCCAGGTCAGGGCAGCCACAATGCCTGCGGAGGTGAGATAGCAGTGATGAAGGGAACGGCCCCTATCCTAGGGTCCTACTAGGGAAGTGACTGGCTAACAGATGCTCAAATGAATGCATTCAGTCTCTAACTTGGACCTGCAAGCTTGCCGAGTATTGTCAAAACACCAAACAGCAAAAAAATCGGAAACTCATGAATTTCTGATAGACGGACTTAATCCCTTCTGCTCAAGCCCTTGTCATGTGTGAGATCCCAAAGATGGCCCCAATTCATCTCTACACCCTGTACCCTTCCACTTTGTCTCACAACTCTGCAGTGGGGCCCCCTGCCCTGCCTATCCCCTCTAGACTCAGCCACGAGACTTGCTTTTGTCAAAGGCAGTAGTAGATGTGAGGCTTGAAATGGACTTGTGCACCAGGGCCAGCCTCTCGGGCTTCTACCACTGAGGTGGGCTAGCCTGCTCATCCCACGAGGGGGATGAGAGACAAATGGAACAGAGCTGAGTTGCCCCTGACAAGGCTGGCATTGATCAGTAGACGGTTGGCTGACCCACAGGCCCAGATAAGATCCACCAACTCCAGCTTCCTGAGCTATTGCAGTAAACATCCCATGGTGTTTTGGGGTGGCTTGTCATGCAGCAATAGCTAACTGACAGATCATGTGATTGTCTGTTTACCTGTCGTCTCTCAATAGGTATCCTAAACTTCTCCCAGAGAGGAATGCAGCCTTAACCTCTCTCTGTGTTCCTAGGGTCCAGCATGGTGTGTGCCCAGCGGGCATGCAAAACTATGGTACCGCTGTAGGATGAAGGCAGTGAGAACGCTGTTGTTGGGGGGCAAAGGGGAAGCTTACCAGACAACACTGTGTACTTCAGGGCCTCCTGGGCCACCATGTTGGCGAGCCCACTGAGGATGGTCTCCAGGGCGTTGCCGAGCTCCATCAGGTACTTGGCCTCCCAGGCCAGGCAGTACTGCTCGCGGCTGTGGGCCAGGGAGGCCCACGGGGCACTGAAGGTGCCTAGGGGAGATCACAGATAGCTGAAGTCTCTCTTGTCTGTGGCAGAGGATGCCCCACCCACTACCCCAGACAAGCAGCAACAGGACCACTCACCCTTGTGCGGAAGACAAGAGGCCCACCCTCTGCCAATGAGTGGCAGCTGTCAGCAGAGCTACTGGACCTCTGTGTGGCCCAGTGAGTCAGCAGGCTGGGGCTCGAATCCCAGCTCCTGCATTCACTAGAAGCCAGGTGCCCTTGGGTACATCACTATCCCACCTTGAGCTTTACTTTGCTTCTATGTGAAGTGGGGAGATGGTTTATCTCCCTGCATAGGGTAGGTATAAGAATGAAGTATGTTTGCACTATGATATATGTAAAGGGTTATTTTCTCTCATGCTGAAATAATTCTGGCATTAAGCTGCTCATGACATACAATGAGAGCACACAATGGGACAAGCAGCATGGCGCTGTGAGTCTGCGGCATCTTGATTTGACAAATGTAGCCTGGGAGATGGCTAGACATTTGAGGAAGATGTGTTTGAGCCCCGCTCTGTCCTGATCTTGCTGGTTCATCCAATTTTCCTGGGCCTTATTTTTCTCACTGAGGAAATGTAAATATCAAATGACCCATGGAAGGAGGATGAGATGGCACCACTGTAGCAACTGATGCCAAGGTGGAAAGTATAACCATGACACCTGCCTCCCTCTTCCCCTCCTTCCTTGCTCACCTGGCTGCCTTTGGGATAGGAGCACAGAGAGGCCCCTAATCTGGCCCCCATGCACTTCTGCTTGTGGCCCAAGTGACTTTTCTTTTCTGACAAGAGTTTTGCTCTTATTTCCCAGGCTGGAGTGCAGTGGTGCAATCTTGGCTCACTGCAACCTCCGCCTCCTGGGTTCAAGTGATTTTCCTGCCTCAGCCTCCCGAGTAGCTAGGATTACAGGTACCTGCCACCACACATGGCTAATTTTTTTGTATTTTTAGTAGGGACAAGGTTTTACCACGTTTGCCAGGTTGGTCTCAAACTCCTGACCTCAAGTAATCCACCCACCTCGGCCTCCCAAACTGCTGGGATTACAGGCGTGAACCACCATGCCTGGCACAAGCGACCTTTTCAAAACACAAATCTTCTCCCACTCCTGCCTAAAACCCCTCATCAGCTCCTGGACTGGACATCAGTTCCCCTAGATCACTACCACTTGTCCTTGAGATTCCAGTCCAATTGCCTCTTCCGTGGGGAAGCCTCCAGGCTCCTCTGACAAGTCAAATGTACCCTCCACTGTTCCCCATAAGTTCTTATCACAGTCTGTAATTATATGCTATTTTTGCATCCTCTGACGTGTGCTTCTCCTATAGTCTGTTTTGCCAAGCACTATATTCCCAAAGCCTGGGGATGTGATGCACAGTGAGTGCTCATTAAACACGATGTGGGAATGGAGGGGTAGAGCCAGCTTCCTGGGGCCTGCAGGTTCTGAGCATCAACCTCAGGCTTTTACCTGCCTGCCCCAAAACTAATCCTTAGCTGCAAGGTTTCACATCTACACAAAGACAACCCTGCAGCTGCTCCCCTCCCTCTGCGGGGACCCTGTCTCAGCTCTGCAACAACTTGGTGATCAGCCTCTAACTAAGGATAAGGTGACAGTTAGCCCCGAGAGAGGAGACAGGCACAGGATAGGGGGAGCACGGGCTTGATGTCGGCCTGGGTTCTGAATCCAGCTTGATGGCTTCTGCTGGTGTGACTCACAGCAAGGCACAGTGCCCTTCTGACCCTTGGTTTCCACATTTGTAAGGATGAAATAATAACATTTGACTCACAGGTGTGGTGGGGATCACATGAGATGCTACATAAAAGCTGCTGTATAAACTGTAAAGTGCTGTACTGCATTGTGTTGTCCCATGGCCAAGAATATGGGCTGTGGAGCCACACAGAAGGGGGGTGAATCCTGCTCCTGCCCGACCAGCTGGGTGACCCTGGGCACCCTTTATGAGCCTCAGTTTCCTCATCTGGAAAGTGGGAGTGCGAATGACGCCCACTTCCCTGGACTGAAGTGAGGAGCTAAGTGAGCCAGTGCATACAAAAGGCTTGGTCTGTAAAAAGTGGTTGGCTACAAAGTTTTTATCTTTATTGTATATAATCATGATTAATAAAGGGGTGGGCCAAAGAAAGATCAATTATTCCTATCACATGGAAAAGCAACCCTGTGATAAGGCTTCTTTTCCTGGCTCTCAAGGAGGTAGGAATATGTGATTTTTTTTTCTTTCTGAAACTTTATCTAGCTTGGTTATATTTCTTTTACCCAGCCCCCTCCCTGGGTACCACACCATATCAGACTGCTGGAGATTAAAGACTTTCCTCATCCCCAAATGAACTTGACCTTTAACCTGGGGCAAACTGAACGTATTGGGGTAAAATGAAGAAAGGGGTTGCTTTCCATGCTGGCCAGACTTGCAAATTCCTTTACCTGGACTCTTGTTCTTGCTCCTTCCTGTAGCACAGTAAAATGCAAACAAATGAAAAGAAACCCTGGACGTTGGATCAGGAGACCTGGGTTTGAATTCCACATCTGCTACTCCCCTGCCAGGGTTCCTCTAGGGTTCCTCTTGCGACAGATCAGGGTCAGAACTGCCCCACCTCGGAGAGTGGAAGTGAGATTTCTAGGAGGTAACCATACCAAGTTCCTACTGTGCTGGTAAAATGCCAGACTCAGGGTAGGCGTGAACCAGGCGCTCACTGAACATCAGTGACCTCTGTGCAGGGGTGGGGCCTGGCAGTCACACACACCAATAAGACCCTGGTGTCTGGTGACACCTCTAAATGTTTCTCACTGGGCTTTCTTCTGTGCACTTTGGCAGATCTGCAACTTCTGCCCTCAGGTCAGAGCCTTGGGAACCCAGGAGGCTCTGGGCAGGAGTGCCTGAGTGGCTGGGTTGGGGTATTTAGGATTCCCATGCCCACCCTGCTCTTTCTCTAAGGGATGCACTGTTTGTTGAGCCTCTCACTGGGTACTTGCAGAGGTGAGTCAGGTACAAGTGGACCATGGTGTGAGTCCTCAATGCCACCCTGGCTAGAATCCCCAAAATATGCATGTTCAACTTAGAACAGCCAAGGGGACTAACGTTTGTGTCACAACTAGATACCACGTGATGTCCACACATTTCCTAGCTTAATCTTTGCAACATCCTGAAAAGGTAGCAATAATTTTGTCCACTTTACAAATGAAGTAGCTGAGATACAGAGAAGTTAAGTAACTTGCTGAGGTCACATAGCCAACACATACTGATACAACTCACATGCTTAAAGTCCTTTGCTATCTTCCACTTGCTCTGAGGACAGATTCAAACTTCTCACCACAGCTCACATGCTCCTGCATTGTCTGGCTCCACCCACATTCCTGCCTTCTGGCTGCCTGCTGCAGCCATCCTGTGTTCTCTTGGTTCTTTCAGATCCCTGGGCCTTTGCACGTGCTGTCCCTTTGCTTAGAATATACTTTCTGCTCCTGCTTTATTGGGCTAACTCCCAGCCAGCCCTTAGCCTAAATGTCACTTCCTTCAGAAACTTCCTCAGAAACACCCTGTGCTTCCCTTACTGTGCCATCCATAAAGCTCCCATTTAGTTACTCTGTCTGTCTTCTATCTTGGGCTGTATGTTCCATGGGTGGGTAGAGGCCATGGTTGTGCTGCTCACCACTGAATTCCTAGGGCCTGGTTCAGTTTATGACACATAGTAAGTATAGCACTCTAGAAATACCGCTAGATGGACACTCTACAAATACCGCTAGATGGGTGGATGGATGGATGGATAGATGGGTGGGTAGATGGATGGATGGATAGGTAGATAGTTGGATGGATAGGTGGGTGGGTAGATGGGTAGATGGACAGGTGGGTGGGTGGATTAGTAGACAGGTAGAAGGGTAGATGGATAGATGGATGGATAGATAGAAGGGTGGAAGAATGGGTAGGTGGATGGGTGGGTGGATGGATGGACAGGTGGGCAGGTGGATGGGTAGATAGGTAGAAGGGTGTATGGATGAGTGGGTGGTGGGTACATGGATAGATAGGTAGAAGTGTGGATGGATGGATGGATGGATGGATGGGTGGACAGGTGGGTGGGCGATGGGTAGATCGGTAGAAGGGTGGATGGATGAATGGATGGGTGGGTGGGTGGATGGATAGATAGGTAGAAGAGTGGATGGATGAATGGATGGGTGGGTACATGGATAGATAGATAGAAGTGTGGATGGATATATGGGTTGATGGGTGGGTAGACAGGTTGGGGGGCAATAGGTGGATAAGTAGAAGAGTAGATGGATGGATGGATAGACAGAAGGGTGAAAGGAGGTGTGGGTGGATAAGTGGGTGGGTGGATGGGTGGATGGGTGGATAGGTAGAAGGGTGGAAGGATGGGTGGACAGGTGGGTGGGTGGATGTGTGGACAGGTAGAAGGGTAGATAGATGAATGGATGGGTGGGTAGATGGACAGATAGGTAGGAGTGTGGATCGATGGATGGGTTGATGGGTGGGTGGGAGGATGGGTAGATAGGTAGAAGAGTAGATGGATGGATGGATGGATAGACAGAAGGGTGGATAAATGGGTGGGTAAATGGATGAACAGATGGGTGGGTAGATGGGTAGATAGGTAGAAGGGTGGATGGATGGGTGGGTGGATGGACAGGTGGGTGAGTGTTTGGGTAGGTAGATAGATGGATGGAGAGATGATGGGCAGGTAGATAGATGTGAGATGAAGTCTCCTCTCTGAGCCTGTTTCTTCCTCTGCAAAATGGGTATCCCTATACCTGTTCCCTAGAGACATGCACAGCCAAAAACTTAGCCAGGGTCTGGCCTAGTCCACCACTGCCCACCCTCCTCCACTCTGGTCCTCCTGATACTCACGGTATTTGCCGGATGCGAGCCACCCGGTGATGGCGATGGTGATGTGCAGCTGCCTGCCCTCTGTCAGAGGCAGGAACATGAACTCTTCAATGGCTCCCACTCGCTTCTTCATCTTGTATCCTAAAGACCCAGATCCGAGAAAGAGAATGGAGGTGACTGGGGCCCCGGGGAACATCAGGGTGGCGTCTGTGCTCACATATGCACACAGTAAGCGCCGTCTGTGTGCCCTACCCCTGGAAAAACACATTTTGTATTTAAACTCATTAAGGTAGGTTCCATTACTGTCCCTGATTACAGACGAAAGCAAGAAGCTGCTGAGGCTGGCCAGCCCCTGAGTGGTAGAGCTGCTTTTGACCTCAGAGCCCAGGCTCTTATCCATCGCTCCATCTTGGTTCTGTTTCTTTTCTTCTGCCCGCACACTGCAGGGGTAGAACATGCTCCACTTAGTAAGAGCGAATCAAACGGACCAAGAGTAGAACACGCTCCACTTAGTAAGAGTGAATCAAATGGACCAAGAGGAGTCTCAGCAGGGGAGCGACACTCCTCTTGGGGAGTTGAACAGGAATGTCTGTGTGTGATGGGGTGGCGGGGAGTGGGACAGGGGCTGCTGCTAACACGTATCACTTGGAAAAACTCTGACCAGGTGATGCTGGTCAGGGAAACGTAGCCATGTTCTCTCTAAACACAAGGAAGCCCAAGCATGGATATTTCTGGATGGCGGAAGCAGGTTCAATTACGGCATTTTTCAGGGAAGTACACATAAGGTGCGTGGGGAAAAAACCAGCTTCTCAAACTTGGCCGTTACCCTGACCCACATGAGCTCTAAGGAAGGCTGGGACCCAGAGAAAAGCCACGTCTCCTCTGTCTCCCAGGGAGCCACTTCTGGTGAGAATGCAGGCATGTCCTTTTAGGAACTAGGCCATCCTGGCTAAAAATTCCTCTGAACCCATCATTCCTTTTAAACCTTACCCGTCAGGCCAGCTCCAGCTGCACCGAACAGCGAGGTCATGACGGCTATGCCGGCTGCTGAGCCCAGAGCCGCTGCCCCAGCGCTGCCAATAATCGTTGCTGCTCCGGCGGCAACAAGGGGTGCAGCTAGACCTCCGGTCACACCTGTGGGAAAAGCAGCAGTTTCAAGTGGGAGTAAACGTGGCTGGATGAGTTCTTGCCCCTCAGCGACCTATTGCCTGGCATGGAAGCTCCTGACAGTGCGGAGGAGCACACTGACTACTCACTGGCACTCACCACATGCCAGGGGCCACCTCCCAGCTGAGCCCCTATGCTCTCCACTCTCACCCACAGTCTGGCATCACTGCTCTGTCTACAAAACCCAGACCCGTACCACCATCTCCAGCTGGACTCACCAATCACCGTTCCGCCTCCGACAGTCGCCAGGCCTATCAGGAGATAACGCTTCCATTTCCTCCGGTTTTCTTTCTTTTTCCGGGATGCCTCAGCCATTCTGAGGAAGAAAAGGCTGGTCTTTAGGGCCAGCTGTGCCCAGGATCCCTTAAGACATCCCCACCACACCAACCCTCAAACAGGGGCCAATGCTGGGTAGGTACTCTGCCACTCAGAGTAAGTCACCAAAGTCACCCTGAGCCCACTGAAAGCCAAAAACTTTCTAAAACCCAGCCGGGGAATCTCAGTACATGGGATATGCTACTTACCCAATGGATCCATCCTAACAGGGTTGCAATTTGAATAATAAAAAGACAAAAAATAATAATAGCAAGAGAAGCACAAAAAAAGATCTTTAAGCAGATGGACCCAAAGCAGCACAGAATAGAATCATGGACTCCATCATCTCCCTCCTCCCCTCCTTTCCTCCCCACCCTGCCATCTGATCCCACTTCCCTCCAGGACATTTGGAAACCAGTTTCCTTCAGAATCATCATTGTGAAGTTGGGAGACCTTGGCCTCGGAGCAATAGCTAAACTTGTTCAGACTTGGAATTTAAATGCTAGAAAATCTAGCAAAAGGAAAGCGTTTAGAGTGAACTGGGGTCAGGTGAACCCTGAGAACTGCTGTTGTGAGCACTCAAGAATCATGAAGCCCAATTTTCTTACTCGACATTCAGCCCTTGGCCTCTTTGCTGAGGCTGGGACAGACAGGTTATTAAGTGGGAACTCTGAACTGAGGTTGGAGTCTGAACCACAACTCAGTGTGGAGTGATAGCAAAGCATGGTGATAATCAAAGAATAAAATCGTTAATCTTTACTGAGGGCTTCTTATATCTCAGCCACTGGGCTTTGCACTTCACAGGGTTTATCCTATCCTAAGACGCAGTATGGTTATATTGCCCATATTATAGATGAATTAAGGGATAACAGTCACCACCTTGCCAGGGACTGTGGGGATCCAGTAATAGATTATCTGTAAAGCATTTAGCACAGCCATGGGCACACTGCAAGTGCTTAGTGTGACCAGGGATAATGTCACATGATACTGCACCTCCCCAAGTGTCAGTTTCCTCTTTTCTGAAAAGGCAGATACTGTTTTTTACCTCATAAAGTTGTTGGTTTGTAAGGATTAAATTCATTCCTTTTCGTTCAATCAATAAAATTTTATTGAGAACGGATGGTGTGCTGTGTTTTTGCATCTCTGTGAGCAGAAAAATGTGCATGCTCAACCAGTACCTGTTTCCTTCCCATCTCCCTCCTCCTGATCCATACATTTTATTGAGAAATAGCTCCTTCTCCAGTCATCTAAAAGAAATGGGATTTGGCCAGGTACAGTGGTGGCTCGTGCTTGTAATCTCAACACTTTGGGAGGCCGAGACAGGCAGATCACCTGAGGTCAGGAGTCTGAGACCAGCCTGGCCAATATGGTGAAACCCTGTCTCTACCAAAAACACAAAAATTAGGTGTGGGGTCATGCACTTGTATCCCAGCTACTTGGGAGGCTGAGGCAGGAAAATTACTTGAGTCCAGGAGGCAGGGGTTACAGTGAGCTGAGATTGTGCTACTGCACTCCAGCTTGGGCAACAGAGCAAGACTCAGTCTCAAAAATAATAAAGTAAAATAAAAAAAAAATGAAATGAGATTTGAGTTGGGCATCTGGGGACCTATTGTGCTTTTTGGTTCCCTGCCAGCTCACCTCAACAGACTTTTTTCCTAAGCATCTCCTGGGTGTAAAGCCCAGTGCTTCTCAGTTACTTCATTACACTGAAGCAGAAAACAATAGTAAAAATCTCTGCACATCATGGATGCCGGTTTTCCACGACTGAAATTCATGTCATCAGTGGTGTGGGATGAGGCTGAACCACATGCATCTAGCACAGTGGGAGGCAGGAGGACCATCAAGATTGAGGGTTCTCGCTCTCTTTTTTTTTTAAGATGGAGTTTCACTCTTGTTGCCCAGGCTGGAGTGCAATGGTGCGATCTTGGCTCACAACAACCTCTGCCTCCCAGATTCGCAATTCTCCTGCCTTAGCCTACTGTGTAGCTGGGATTACAGGTATGTGCCACCATGCCCGTCTAATTTTGTATTTTCAGTAAAGATGGGGTTTTTCTATGTTGATCAGGCTGGTCTCGAACTCCCGACCTCAGGTGATCTGCCTGCCTTGACCTCCTAAAGTGCTGGGATTACAGGTGTGAGCCACCGTGCCTGGCCAAGATTGAGGGTTCTAATGTCAGGATTCAGACTCTGTGGATATAGGCATGCATCCCAGCTCTGCTGCTGCAGTAGCTGTATCACCATTCACCACATATTCAGTTATTATTCCTCTCTACATAAAGATTATGCATGCCTGCCCTGTCAAACTGAGTGGTCATATGACCAGCTTTAGCCAATCAAATGTAAGTGGAGGTGATATGTGTTACTTCTGGCAGAATCTTTTTTCTTTCTTTTTTTGAGACAAGGTCTGGCTCTGTCACCCAGGCTGGAGTGCCGTGGTGGGATCTTGGCTCACTGCAACCTCCACCTCTCAGGTTCAAGTAATCCTCCTGTCTCAGCCTCCCAAGTAGCTGGGACTTTAGGTATGCACCACCATGCTTGGCTACTTTTTGTATTTTTTGTAGAGATGGGGTTTTGCCATGTTGCCCCGGCTGGTCTCAAACTCCTGGGCTCAAGTGATCCATCTGCCTCAGCCTCCCAAAGTGCTGGGACTACAGGTGTGAGCGACAGTGCCTGGACAACTGGCAGAATTTTTAAAGCCAGTGCAGGAAAGTGACTCATCTTCTTTCTCTCTGCCCTGAAACCAGCAATGATCTAGATGGGGTCACTCTGGCAGCCTGGGACCCAGAACCAAGACAATGTGAATTCAAGCCACATTGACGTGAATCCAGCCACAATGTGAATCCAGCCAATCTGCAATGGCCACGCAGTATGAACAAGAAATACGCCTTTAATCCTGTAAGCTGCTGAGACTTATTTGAAGGTCACTTGTTATGGCAGCAAAACCTAATCTATCCCTGCCATGAACAGAACCACTTAATAACTTCGTGACTATGCACAAATTACTTGTCATATCTGAGTTTCCTCAACCAACAAATGGGGATAACAACAGTACTGAATTGCCAGGGGTATTGTGAGGGCTAAATGAGACAGAGACACTGAGGCATAGTGACTAGCATCCTGTAAGTATTTCACATGTTTATTGCTATTATCACTCTTTTCATTATTATTGTAATAATTTCCTCCTAAACACAGGCTGGGGATATACTTTGACCCTTAATTGCCTCGACCCATAATTGATAACTCTTAATTCAGTTCAAAGTGGAAGGCTGGAGATTACTGATTTTCGGCAGAGTTCAAGGCCGAAGAAAAAATTCAAGTTGCTGATGATACACGATGAGAATGTGCAACTAGGCAAGCAGCGTGGCACTGAGTCAGCGGCATCTTGATTCAACAAACATGGCCTGGAAATAGTCTGGACATTTGGGGAAGAGGTGTTTGAGATCAGCTCTGCCATGAACTTGCTGGGTCATCTAATTTTTCTGAGTCTTGATTTTTCTTGCCTAGGAAATGTAAATATCAGATGACCCATAGACAGATGATGAGATGGCACCACTGCAGTGGCCGATGCCATGTATTAATAGAAAAATATAACCATGACTACTTGCCTCCCTCTCCTCTTCCCTCCTTGCCCGCCTGGCTGTCTTCAGGACACTGTCACCTCTCCCCAGTGTGACACTCACACCCTCTGTGTCCTGACCCCTGTCTCCCCCTCTAGCTTCAATTCTCATCACTCCCTCACTTACATATCACCCTTGGGAAATACTGAGCTGCCTCCAGCCACCTTCTGGCCTTTTGCCATCAAGGACCTTCCCACCTTCCTGTGACTAGTTCAACATGACTCAACCTTCAGGAGTCAGCTGAGGTGGGACATATCCTCCAGGAAGACTACCCAAAACCCCAAGTTTGCTGAGATGCTCTGACTCTGGGCCCCCTGACCCTCTGTGCCACATTGTCCTGGAATTCTACACCAGTGATTTTCAGAGGGTGGGCATCAGAATCACCAGGGGGTACCTGTTAAAAACACAGCTTCCTGGAGCAGAATCTCTGGGTGTAAGGACGAAGATTCTACATCGGTAACAAGCTCCTCTTCCAGGGATTCTGCTGTAACTCAAGTTTGAAATTTGCTGAGCTGAGTTCTCAGAGCACAGACCAAACCATTTCCAACTCCCCACCCTCAGCAGCTGGCCCTGGGCTTGGAAACTAGAGGGCACTCAGGAAATCTTTCTTGTAAAGAGCCTAATTATTCCAACAGGATTGAAGGTGATCACCTTGCTGCAGTGATATACTCCCCAACTCACTGTTCACATCTCTGAAAATCAGAGAGGTACAGAATGGACATGTTAGCTAAATAAAAATACCTAGGCTGGGCATGGTGGCTCATGCCCGTAATCCTAGCACTTTGGGAGGCTGAGGTGGGAGGATCCCTTGAGCCCAGGAATTTCAGATCAGCCTGGGCAATAGGATGAAATCCTGTCCCTACAAAAATAAAAAAAAAAGCCGGGCATGGTGGTGCACACCTGTAGTCCACACTGCTCGGAAGGCTGAGGTGGGAGGATCGCTTGAGCCCGTGAGGTTGAGGCTGCAGTGAGTGTGACCATGCCACTGCACTCCAGTCTGGGTGGCAGAGTAAGACTCTGTCTCCCCATCTCCCCCTAGAAAAGTTTATAAGCATTCGTGGATTGGAAAAGAAGATATTTTCCCTAAAGTTACTTGGCTAAGGCCCTCTCCTAATGTTCAGCTGAATGGCCAATCTATTTCCCTGTTAATTTCAGTATTTGCACATTCTTAATAATCGTTTTGTACATAAAATAGCTTTCCCAGGCATCATTCATTATTGCAGCACTTCACTCTTGCAATTACTTCAGTTGTCTGATTCTCAATACTGAAAGCGAAAGGGAGATGTCTGCGCTGAGTCACATTTACGATGCTTCCTTCCTTTTTCTTGGAAGTGAAAACTCAGAGAACAACACTAAATCTCAATGACGGCCTTGCTGTCATCACTGACTGCCTGCTGATTAGACACGATGGCACCCCACGCCGTGGTACAATCACGGTCATGCTGAAAAGGCAGAAGCCAACCTGAGTTGCCATTTCCATGTCAGCTGCCCAAAGACAAAGGCTGAAACCACATACAGATTTGGGCCAAACCTCAGGGTGAAGCCAAAGATACCTCCTGAAGAGCAAGACACCCGCATTGCCCATCTCACAGATCCACAGATCAGTCTTACTCTCTGCCATCTTATCTCCCATGAAAGGGTGTTTCCTGTCCTTATCTTGACTATCACCTTCTGTTTTTAAATCACTGTTTCATGTTGACAGATAGAGAGAGCTTATCACTGAGAGGTCTATAGACACTTTCCTAGTAAAAGCCTGGATGGCCCCATACAATAAGTATCTTTCATGTTTTCTTCAGAATTAAGGAGAAACCCTGACGCTGTCAGCCAGGCCTTGAAGGGCACAGTGAGGGCCATTGAAAGTGGACATGGTGGTTGAATCAGATGCTGCTGGCCAGCTGTGTGACCTTGGCTGAGTTATGCCACCTCTCTGACTTCATTTCTTTATGTGTGAAACCCTTAGGGGGCTGTTATGAGGATCGAATGAGACGGCCTCTTGTGTCTGCAGCTAGTAGGCATTCCAGAAAAATCCGACGCTGCCAACATTCTTATGATGTGAGTGGCATCTTTTTTTATATTTAATTTTCATTTTAATTTTTTTGAGACACAGTTTCATTCTTGTTGCCCAGGCTGGAGTGCAATGGTGTGATCTTGGCTCACTGTAACCTCCACCTCCTGGGTTCAAGTGATTCTCCTGCCTCAGCCTCCCAAGTAGCTGGGATTATAGGCACCCGCCACCATGCCCAGCTAATTTTTGTATTTTTAGTAGAGACGGGGTTTCACCATGTTGGTCAGGCTGGTCTGGAACTCCTGACCTCAGGTGATCCCCCTGCCTCGGCCTCCCAAAGTGCTGGGATTACAGGCGTGAGACACCGCGCTGGGCCTATGTGAATAGTATCAACTCCAGCAGCTCATTAGTTCATAGCTACTGAGACTCTATCATGTGCCAAGCACGGGTACCAGGTTTGATATGTGTTAAGTAATTTAATCCTCTCAACAACTCTATGATGGCAATACCACCATTATCCTCACGTGAGACATAAAGAAACGAGGGACAGAGAGAAGTGAAGTCTCTAAACAAGTGAGAGAAGCCGGGTGGCCTTAGGGCTCAGACGGGGAGCCAGGTGCAGAGGGGAGATACGTCATACTCTGGACCCCAGCTGCAAAGAGTCGCCTTGGTGTGCCCAGTGATGAGCTCACCTCCCAGAAACACAAAACCTTACAGTTAAAAGAAATCTACATAGCATTCAACACCTAATTGTTTAGGTAAAAAAAGAAAACGAGTGCTGGTGTCCAGGGAGGGAAAGCCATGTGCCCAAGGCCACACAGAAAGTTCGTAGCAGAATCAAACTGAGAGCCAGGTCTCCTGGCTGAACAGTTGCTATGCCTTCCCTGGGTCTCAGATCCTTCCAGAAACCACAGATTCCAAGAGGTCTCCAAAAACAATTAACAATAACATGTTAATTAACATAAACAATTATATTTGTGAAGCCTTTTTCTGGGGAAAGGGTCTATACATGGACTATAATAGGGCCTATAATTGTCCATAAAAGGGTCTATAATAACAGGATTGGAACAGTACTGTTAACAACAGCAAATAATATTTATGGACTACTCTGTCCCAGGCTCACTTGAAACACTTTACATATATATGAACTCATTTGGGCCCCTCAAGAACCCTGTGAAGAGGGTGCTACTCTTATCCCTATTTTGCAGGTGAGGAAGTGAAACTCAGAGAAGTTAAATAATGGCCAAGCTCATGTGGCTGGTAAGTGGCAGAACTGGCCTGTGTTAGACCTTCTGGTTTATATCTTCCCTGACCTGGCATTTCTGGTATTATCAGAACAAATTGCTCCTGGTAATATGTTTCTCTCTGATAATAAGATTTCCAAATAATAACTGAGAGATTCCTTAATTTCAAGGCATGTAAGATCCTATAAATTTCTGACATATCCAAAGAACCTAAGACGCCCTCGTGATTATGGTAATTGGCATGGATCCAGGTATTTCTATACTGACACAACTCTGGGAGTCAAAGCTAGTACATTCACAGGTTATTTCAACAAACCAAGTTTCCTCCTTTCTCAAAGAAATAACCCTTTTCTTTGCTCCACAAACTCTAGCATGAGGGTGACTCTGGGTCTCAATTTGCTTTAGGATTAAGTTCCCAGGTGGGCTGAACTGGTGTAACCTGGCTAGTCAAAGAACACCGCAGCAGCTGAAAACAAAACCCAGAGCTGGGAGACGTGCCTGCTACCAGGAACCTATGATTAGGCTGTGACTGAAATTGATTTATTGCTCTGGGATTAGATCCTGTGTAAGGTGTTCGGCAAAGAGGCGAGCTCTGGCCAAGATACCAGGATTATTTTCTTCCACACACTCTTGACCATATAGAGACAGCAAAGCAACTCTACAACTGATGGCTCCGGGACATGCTGGGGAAGGAGAGAACTCATGTTTACCGAGCACTTGCTGTGTGCCAGCCCTGGGCCATGCATTTTACAATGTGCAGACATTCATTCTCCCCAATGACCCTGGGAGGGCACTATCGTTATTCCTGTTTCAAGGATAAGAACGTTGTAGCTTAGAAAAGCAAGGCCACCCCGTGTCAGAGACAGGAATTGAATCCAGGTCAATTGTGCCCATAGACCAGGTGTTATAAGAGCCTGAGGTGGAACAGGGTGTCAGGGCCCCAGGATGTTAAAGTCGCAGATTCAAGGCCCTTAGCAATCATTCATTTCTTTCTTTTTTTTTTTTTTTGAGATGGAGTCTCTCTCAGTCGCCCAAGCTGGAGTACAGTGGCGTGATCTTGGTTCACTGCAACCACCATCTCCCAGGTTCAAGTGATTCTCCCAAGTAGCTGTGATTACAGGCACCCGCCATCATGCCCAGCTAATTTTTGTATTTTAGTAGAGACAGGGTTTCACCACGTTGGCCAGGCTGGTCTAGAACTCCTGACCTCAGGTGATCCGCCTGCCTCGGTCTCCCAAAGTGTTAGGATTACAGGCATGAACCACTGCACCCGGCCATCTTTCCTTTTTTTTTGAGATGGAGTCTCACTCTGTCACCCATACCGTTTTGCAGTGGCACAATCTTGGTTCACTGCAACATCCGCCTCCCAAGTTCAAGCGATTCTCCTGCCTCAGCCTCCCGAGTAGCTGGGACTACAGGTGCCCACCACCATGCTTGGCTAATTTTGGTATTTTTAGTAGAGTTGGGGTTTCATCATGTTGGCCAGGCTGGTCTCGAACTCCTGACCTCAAGTGATCCACCTGCCTTGGCCTCCCAAAGTGCTGGGGTTATAGGCGTAAGCCACCGTGCCCGGCCCATTTCATCTTTTCTTCTTGCAAATGAGGTCAGAGGCCCAGAGAGGGCAAGTAGCTGGCTAAGGCCACATAGTGAGTCAGGGCTACAGCTGTGACTGTGTCCAGGGTTCTTCCCACCTCACTGCACCATCTCTTAAAAGGAGAAGGGGACTCTGTTATCTGCAAAGTGCACTTAAGTGGAAATCCTTGGATACTGATAGGTGTCAGGGGACTTTCTTACTCAGATTCCTCCTCTTTGATTTCCTTCAGGCTCTCCAGGAACGTCTCTTCAAGGACATCCAGCTCCTCCAAGGGCACCTGGAGCAGGGAGGTCATGTGGCAAACGAGGACTCGGGCCCGGGCATCATAGTGCCCTCGAAAGACAGAAACAACACCAGGAAAGAATCAGTATAGGTTTCTTTCTTTTTTATTTTTTTTTCATTTTTTGTTTTAGAGATGGAGTTTCGCTCTTGTTGCCCAGGCCGGAGTGCAATGGCACGATCTCGGCTCACTACAACCTCTGCCTCCTGGGTTCAAGTGATTCTCCTGCCTCAGCCTCCCATGTAGCTGAGATTACAGGCATGTGCTACCACACCTGGCTAATTTTGTATTTTTAGTAGAGGTGGGGTTTCACCATGTTGGTCAGGCTGGTCTCAAACTCCTGACCTCAGGTGATCCACTTGCCTCAGCCTCCCAAAGTGTTGGGATTACAGGCGTGAGCCACCACGTTCAGCCCAGTTTAGGTTTTAAGCATAGTGATGTCAGCAGTGTAACTGATAAAACCCCAACACTGGAAACATCCTAAATACACAAACCCATTGGAGCCAGTCAATGAAAAAAATGACACAGCTGCCTGGACAAAATATTACACAACTATTAAAATATTCAGCAAAAGCAAGGTGGGGCTGGGTGCGGTGGCTCATGCCTGTAATCCCAGCACTTTGGGAGGCTGAGGCGGGCGGATCATGAGGTCAAGAGATTGAGACCATCCTGGCCAACATGGTGAAACCCCGTCTCTACTAAAAATACCAAAAATGGCCGGACATGGTGGCACATGCCTGTGGTCCCAGCTACTCGGGAGGCTGAAGTGGAAGAATTGCTTGAACCCAGGAGGTGGAGGTTGCAGTGAGCTGAGATTGTGCCACTGCACTCTAGCCTGGCAACAGAGCAAGACTCCGTCTCAAAAAAAAAAAAAATCAGCCAGGCATTGTGGTGCGTGCCTTTGGTTCCAGCTACTCAGGAGGCTGAGGCAGGAGGATCACTTGTGCCTAGGAGGTTGAGGCTGCAGTGAGCCGTGATCATGCCACTGCACTCCAGCCTGGGCGACAGAGTGAGACTGTCTCATAAAAGAAAAAAGGGGCCAGGCATGGTGGCTCACACCTGTAATCTCAGCACTTTGGGAGGCCGAGATGGGCAGATGATAAGGTCAAGAGATCGAGACCATCCTGGCCAACATGGTGAAACTCCATCTCTGCTAAAAAAAATACAAAAATTAGCTGAGCGTGGTGGCATGCACCTGTAG
>CAUYLG010027342.1:0-15644 GCA_963573385.1 Cacajao melanocephalus | reverse complement strand
GAGTCAGGACTAGATGAGATCAATGATGAGAATAAGAAAAGGGAGGGGTAATTGTTTATATAAGAGCCTGAGACTGACAGGCAGAGATGGTTTAAAGGAGCAGCGGGGATGAAGGTGGTTAAGGAAGATGTGTCTTCCTTACATAAACTTGCAAAGGAAGAGCCAGAGTCAAGACATTGAGAGACTTGAGGCTGGAGAAGAATCAGCCACCTGTAGTGCACTGTTCAATATGTGGCTGCTGAGCAACTGAAATGTGGCTAATCTGATTGAGGACATATATTTTTAATTTAATTAAGTTTAATTAATTGAAATAGATATGGGAAAACTGACATTTTATTCAGTTAATGAAAAATTTTAAGTATGCTTCGAACAACTTGGTATAAATCTGTGTTTTCAAATGTAAGTTTTATGATATTTAAATACAGATCAAATAATTGCCATGAAAATCTAGCATCTGAATTGAGATGTTCTAGAAGCATAAATTGTATTCAAGATATTGAAAACCTAAGCATGAAATAAGAATGTAAAATATCTCATCAATAGTTTTTATGTTGACTACATAATGAAATAATAATTTTTAATATAATGGGTTAAATATATTAATTAAATAAAAGTAATGTTATTAATCATATAAAAATAATTTCTGTTCATTTCTCCTTTTTTAATGTACTTACCAGAAAACTTGAAATGACATATTAATAATTATATTTTTATTGGACAGCACTGATTTATCCTGTGGCATGGAATAGAGTAGCTATTAGCTACATGCTGCTATTTAAGTTAATTAAAAGTAAATAAAATAAAAAATCCAGTGTCTCAGTCTTACTAGCTACATTTTAAGTGTGCAATAGTTGTACATGCCTACTGGCTACCATATTAGCTAGTGCAAATATAAAACACTGACATCATCACAGGAGTTCTTTTGAACAGCTTTGGTCTATACCTTTTCAATGAATTAAGAGAAGAGGGCCTGTCCTAAGGGTAATGTTGAGAATTTGGAAGAGAGAAATAAAAGAATGAAATGGTGGACGTACAAATGCTTCAGGATGTCTACAAGAGATGAGTAGAAGGATGGGAAGTGTAGCTATAAAGCCCTCACAAAAGTGAGGCAGTTGAAGGTTGACAGAGAAAGAGCATGGCAGTATGTCAAAAATGTCTACATAAGAAGTGCACTGCTTAATAGGCTAACCAGAAACTCCAAGCTAGGGAAGAAGAGGACAACAAACCAAAAGGGGATGGAGGTGAAGAATATTGTGAAGGTCCAAGGGAAAAAATGAAGATCACAATGAAAACAACAAACAAAACTAAGTTTGTTCAACTCAAGTGAGAAATAAACGAGGGGTGAGATGGATCATCTGATAACAGTTTAAGTTTGTGTCACTGGGGTGGAACCTTTTCAAGGGGTGGTGGAGGCTAAGTTTTGACTACATCAGGGGGTAGCTGAGTTTGGAGTTGATAATGAAGGAGTCAGTATATTAGAATGTCAACAACATGATTGTTAGAGTTTTTGAGGATGATAGCTGGTAGAAAAGATAGGGAGAAAACTGGGCAGGTGCTGAAGGTGAAAGAGTGTCCAGGAGTTGGTGGGTGGCTGTGGTCAGGAAAGGGAAATGTTGAATAAGCTAATGATATGAACCCCAACAAAAGCTGTGGAGTAAAGAGAGGAGAATGATGATCAGAGTGATGTGGGGAAGCAAGGAATATGCTAATTGATGGCGCTGCCCTGAACTTCCTCAGTAAAATGTAATCTTTCCCTCTTTTGAGCCCTGGGGCACTTTGCACTTCTCATGTAAAATTTGTTATGCTTTGAACTGTGACTATTTATATACTCATCTAAGCCCCGCCTCTTTCTCCTCTTCCCCACCAACTTCCCTGATCCCTGACGACTGCCTCCATCAGATACACCATATATACTCTTGTCAGACTGGAAGTCCTTTGAAAGTTGGAACAATTTTTTTCCTCATTTATTCCAGTTTCTAGATCTCAATAAGTTTATGTCGAACTAAGTTTGATTGAGATTTTTATAAGCAAAAATATAAAGAAAGACGCTGGATCTAATAGTTTAGGTGAAAATTAGAACATCTGTAGTGAAACATCACATAGCTCTGCCTTCTATGTCTTCTTGTTCATTATTTTGTCAGAGATTTGAATGAAGACATCCTTAGTCAAATAACACAAAGCTGAGCCACAGTTCATCTTCACAGATTGTTAAGTAGAAGCAGCCTAGTGGCAACACGCAGGATGGATTCATGATAAAGATGAGACCCAAGAAGAATGGTGTCAGCACCTGAGTATCATTTAAACAGCATTTTTTTAAATCTCTTTTTTTGTACAAAGCAGTGTGCTGAGCTATGCATATGGACCCAGCCATGGCAATAGTCCCAGAGTGGAGTGCTAATCGTGCAATGTAGAAATACGAAGGCAAAAATGCGGAGCAGTGAATCCCAATGCCCTTGTCCTGAGAACAGTGCCTACTAGTTGACTTGGACAGTCATTGTTAGTGCAAACTAAAAGTTTAGGACACAAACAGCTAAATAGGAGAAGCTAACATTCACCTACATAAGGACAACAGTTTGAGCTCCGTGACTGATATTTTAATCCTTCAACACCCAGAGGTCAGGGCTTTATATGCCAGGAATGGGTCGGTTACACAAATATAATGGTAACATAGAGCATGTGCCTAGAGCAACATGTCAGTCTGTGTCATCTTGGATGTCCCAGGGACTACATGTGACATATGCCAGGATATCCAAAATACTAACATTGACTTCCTCCTGACTGCCTTTATATCCTTTCAAGGGTAATTAACAATTCTGCAAAATTGATTTTGAAAAGAGGGGAAACAAAGACAAAATTTTATTTACTTATTTTTTCTCTTTCTCTAAGATCTGTTTCCCTCTGTACTCCTAACAGTTCAAGTTCATGCTGTAAATAATTGTGTCTCATTTTGTTCTGAAATTCGGGGTAACTCTATAGCGTAAGGGCCATCTGGACACATTTGTTGTCCTATCTACATTTGTGTAACCTGGACCATCAACAGGAAAATGCAGCCTGAATTCTGCAAAGAACTCCAGAGAGAACATGGCAAACCTTTGGAAGTGAAATGGAAAAACTTAGTCGGCCCAGGGAGGCCTCCATTTTGGGCTGCAAATTTGGATATTTGGAGCCAAATTCTCATTCCATGTGACTCCAGGGGAGCTTTGGTCAGCGTGTAATTCAGTGTGGGTTGGGTGAGGAAAAGGCAGAAGAACGTGAAACTGCCAAGTTTGAGGCCCCATTACGCAGTTGTGACCTGACCAAAAATACGGTGCCGAGTTGTGTGTGGGTAACTCAGCCATAAAAAGGCAGCTGTGGTCTTATTAGTCGTGAACTTGAGATCATTTTAGTAAAAGATGGATTGCCCCTAAATGATTGATCTGGTATTTGGAGGAAATGCTGTTCTCTGTGCTTCTCTCAAATGGAGAAACTAACCAGACACTTGTCCCACACCCAGAATGGGTATTTGTGGTGTGGCTTGTACCATGGCCTGCAGGGGAATGATGACCTTGGACTGACAGTTCCCCTTTAAGTAGCAAACTTGTGTTTTTCATCTTAACACAATATGCCAGAGGCAGTGAATAACAACCTACATCCTTTCACACACCACATGTCTGCTCCGGGTTTAAGCTGATAAAAGCTGGAGGGAGTGTGTTCTGAGTGGTCTGACTGAGGCTGGAAATGGTTATATTCAATAAGAGACAGCAAGCCCTCCTTTTTTTTACTTCAGGCCTCCTCAAAGAAAAATCACAGAGACACTCTGTGAGTTTGGACTCAAAGTAGCTTAAAATTTCAAGCCAAGGGAAATGTCCCTCCCATTTCTTTGTGAGGTTTTGCAGTGAAATAACCTGTTTTCCTGAGATTAGATTTGTCAGCTTCGGCATTGCATGGGAAGGCCTGACCTTGAGAATTATGGGGCTCTCAGGACAATCAGCCATGGAGGAGAAAAGCAAGCCAGGATCAGTGGGCCAAGCTGTCATCTGATAAGAACCCAGAAGGGGAGAGCCTGGGCATCAGGGAGTCCAGCCTACTGGCCTCTGTCTTCTCCTGAGCCACAGAAAAACCAAAACCTGGGAGCAGATGCTGGAACATATACACCATACCCTTTTATTTCTATTCCAGAAGAAAAAGAGGTAGAGGATGGATTTTCTTCCTCTGCTGCCTCTTAACCTATACCATGGTGCTAGATTTTCTTCTGAAACTTCTCCCTACTTTTTGGCCATTCCAGACTTAGTGGGGGACCAATCGGGAGGAAGAAGAGATTGGAGAGTAACCCACCAGGATTGAGGTTACTTTGGTCTTAAAAATGCAGATTATTCTCAGTCGTGAACTAAAAGAAGTCAAGTGTTATGTCAACTACTTGGTGAGAATAGAAGCTTTGAGAATGTCTCCTGTTTGTAGAGCATTTAATTACCTACCTAACAGTTTATGCTGTTTTGTCATTTGATTCTCACAAAAGTTCTATGACCTAGATCAGGCAGGTGTTATTCCCCAGTCCTACAGATGAAGAAACTGAGCCCCCAGCTGATTTTGTAGCCAGAAATCACAGAAATATGTGGTGGAACAAGCATGGTCTAGGAATTTTGTCATTCTACACAGTTTCCTGCCAAAGTCTTGTCTTATTGCAAAATAACACAGTATGATGAGTGACCCTTGGCATATTCTGTCATCATACCTTTATCTGTATGTATGTATGATCCTACTTCAGCTGTGGTCACCTCAACTGGGATGATTATGACATCTTTCTTGGGGCTGCCTCAAGCCTCACCCCTTGCAATCCATCAGAATATTTTCCAGCAGGATCTTCTTGGCAGACCATTTTGGACTAAAGTAGGTTTCACTTTCCATGAGATAGGAGCTGAATTGCTAATTAAGAAGTTTATCAAGAAGCCCATTCTTTTCCCCCATCTTCTTTCCTTGTGGTACATGACTACCATGTGGTCCTTCTCACTCTGTCACCAAATAAGCTTGCTCTTTTTAGTCTCTGCATGTGATCTAAAACTCTCAGAATAACCCCCGCTTACCTGGGCAGATAAGTGTGTACCTATATATACCTTTACCTTCTTGGCCAGCATAGGAAGGCTTTGGGGTCTTTTTAGAACACTGGTTTTTGTTTCTTTTCATTTTGTCTTAAACACACATAACTTTCAGAATCTCAGATATGTGGAGGGTCTCATCCTGATGGCTCCCTCTGCCTGGAGTGTTCTGCCTCCATATACCAACATGGCTTGTCTTCATCTCCTTCAAGTCTTCACTCCAATTTTGTTCCTCAGTGATCCCTCTTCCTCTGCACCAGCCTGTTTTAAAAATTTCAACTCATCCACTCCCACATCACATCCCCAATCCCACTTACTTTGATCTACCATTTCTTTTTCCATAGTATGTATCCCTTCCTAAAGTACTGTGTAATTTACTCATCTGGTCTGTCTGCTGTTTATTATCTGACTCTTCTTTCTAGAATTAAGTCCTAAGAGGAGAGAAAATTGGGTTTTTATTGCTCACTGATATATCCTAAATGCCTAAAGCAATGCCTGGCAGACACAGAGTGCTCAAAAATGTTTTGTTGAATCAATGAAATTTCTGTCTTCTGTACCTATTACTTCCCTTCCTCAGCCTTCAAGATTGTTCCTATTCCTCTCTGCCAACCACTAGTTTCTTCACAGCCAATTACACGAGACCAATAATTATTTCCAGTGCATAAAAAACTAGGTGCCAGTTTTCACATCTTGATAAAATGTGAAATGCTTCACCCCCTCCATCCTTTGTGACCCTTCTCCCTGCTCTCTACTTTCTGTCACAATAATTGCCAGCACATGTGTGTTACATGGAATGCTGTGTATAGGTCAGTAGATATCATTGGCTAAAAGTAAGGGAAAGAAAACTTATTCAATGTTTGCAAGCATAAGGACAGAAGCATTTGCGGTGAAGTTATTCGGATAATGGCAGCACATACTGGGCCATGCAGGCCATTGCATGTACAGTATTAGCTTGTAAACTTTCCCCCACCAAATGAACCAGTTGTTAGGGAAATGATGAAGTAGGATGATGTAAAACATCATCTCCTTTACTAAAGAACTGAATAATTCAAAGAGACACCTACCTGCCAAGCTAATCAGAATAATGACACTGGTTCATTTGAGCATTGCCTTCTCAGTAAGGCAATCTGCTTCGGAAACTAAATTATGACCTGAAGAGTTGCATGATGAATATAAATTCAGAGCAAAGGAAATTGGTAGTGACTAACTGGCAGCAGTGATATCCCAACTCCAGTAATGAGAGATATAGACAGTGGACCAAATGGTCACATCAGTGGTCACAGTACCCTCAGCCTACACATGCCACAGACACAGTGGCATTGGCTGTCAGCCTTAACTCTTGTTCTTTACTTAATGATAACATTATACTTTTGCTATACTCATCACTCTGTCACTCATTCTTATTTTAACATGCACATGGACTTTACATATAAAGTTTCTGTTTATAAGCTTCCAGTTTATTATATAGGCTGATTATATTTTATATCCATTGCTGAGTGGTCATAATGGCAGACCCTTTCCACTCCAGCCCCAATTTGAGTAAAAAGAATATGGAGTGACTTTCCCTCACCACCGTATCATCAATACATGCATCCAATGCTGTTGCCAATGGCATTAGAGAATGGATTACTACTATGATCTATACAGATTAGGCAAACTGTGATTTGCCTCAACCACAGAATTCACCATGCTGGCACTAGCCTATACTGCATGTTCTCTAATTTCTAATGCCATCCTATATGATAATTGTCCTTGTATCATCTGGCCTAATGCCTTCTGTCTCTTAAGTACAATACAAGTTCTTACATGTTTTAAAATGAATGCAAGTATGCCTCTCCATCTACATACATGCCTGTGCATAGCCTAAATATAACATGAAAGGCAAGTATCACAAATGAAAAGACTAGCAGATTTGACCACTGTCAAGTATACTAGAGAATGAAAAGTACTAGTCTTATTTCTTAACATAATAAACGTTAACTAAACATATAACATATTGGAAGAATATATTTGCCACGTATTTAACAGACCAAACTTAATGCATCTAAGAGGAAATATTCACCACTACTATTTGTTACTATCCTAAGCATACAAATACTTCTGTTAATTTTTTAAAAGACAGCTATCAGAGAACAGCAAAGTATGTAAATAGGCAATTCTCAAAATAAGGATTTCAAATGTCCAGAAATATGAAAAGTTTCCCCATCTTGCTAGTGATTATAGACATATATGCTAAAATTTTTAACACATATCTAACCTGAAAGATAAAGAATTTCATTACTTTTAAGAGTTTGACTATACATCTGTTGAAAAGAATGTAGAGAAAGGGACAATCTCAAACTCCATGTCTAGAGTATAATGGCAACATTTTTTTACATTTTTTTCTTTTAGAGCAGTTTTACCTTTGCATCAAAATTGAGAGGAAGGTACAGAGATTTCCTATTTGTCTGTGTTCCCCAACAAGCATAGCATCCCCTCTTATCAATATCCCCCACCAGAGTGGTACACTTGTTACAATTGATGAACCTACATTGACACATTATCACTCAAAGTCCATAGTTTACATTAAGGGTGATTTGCCTCAACCTCAAATTAGTGTGGGTGTTGTACATTCTATGCATTTGGACAAGTGTATTATGATGTGTATTCACCATTACAGCATCATGGAAGAGTATTTTCAATGCCCTGAAAGTCCTCTCTGCTCCACCTATTTATCTCTTCCTCCCATAGCCCCTACAAACCACTGATTTTTCTATTGTCTCCATGGTTTTATCTTTTCAAGAATGTCATATATAGTCAGAATCATACCACATGTAGGGTTTTCAGATTGGCTTCTTTCACTGGAAATATGCATGTATGTTTCTTCCATATCTTTTCATGGCTGGATAGCTCATTTCCTTTCATTTCTGAATAATATTCCATTGTGTTTACATAACACAGTTTAGTTATTCCATTCGATTATTGAAGGACATCTTGGTTCCTTCCAAATTTTGGCAGTTATGAATAAAGCTGCTATAAACATGTATGTGCATGTTCTTGCAAGGACATAAGTTTTCAACTCCTTTAGGTAAATACCAGAGTGTGATTACTGGATCCTGTGGTAAGAATATGTTTAGTTTTATAAGAAAGCACCCAACTGTCTTTCAAAGTGGTGGTACCATTTTATATTTCCATCAGCAATGAATGAGAGATCCTGGTTCTCCAACTTTCACCAGCATCTGACGTTGTCAGTGTTCTGGATTTTAGCCATTCTAATAGGTATGTAGTAGTATCCTACTGTTGTTTTAATTTGCACTTCTCTGGTGACATATGAGGTGAAGAATCTGTTCATATGCTTATCTGCTATCTGAATATCCTCTTTGTTGATGGGTCTGTTTAGGTCATTGGCCCATTTTTTAAATTTGGTCCTTTTCTTACTAATAGGTTTAAGAATTCTTTGTCTATTTTGGATAACAGTCCTTTTTCAGATATATCTCTTGAAAACATATTTTCTCCTGGTCTGTGACTTATCTTTTCATTTTTTGGTACTGTCTTGCAGAGAAGAAATTTTTAATTTTGATGAAGTCCAACTTACCAAGTTTTTCTTTCTTGGATCATGCTTTTGGTATCATATCTATAAGGTCATTGATCATCTAGATTTTCTCCTATGGTATCTTCTAGAAATTTTATATTTTTATACTTTACATTTAGGTTTGTAAATCCATTTTGAGTAATTTTTGTGAGTTATGTAAGATCTTTCTTTAGGTTCTTCTTCTTGTTATTATTTTGCATATGGATATCCAGTTGTTCCAGCACCATTGGTCGAAAGACTGTATTTTCTCCATTGTATTGCCATTGCTCCTTTGTTAAATATCAATTAATTATATTTATGTGGGTCTCTTTCTGGGCTCTCTATTCTGTTCCACTGATCTCTTTGTTTATTCTTTCACTAATACCATAGTGTCTTGTTTACTTCAGCTTTATAATATGTCTTGAAGTTGGTAATATTTGTTCTACTTCAATATTGTGTTGTCTATTCTGGGTATTTTGCCTTTCCACATAAATTATACAATCAGTTTGCCGCTATCCACAAAATAACTTGCTGAGATTTTGATTGAGATTATATTAAAGGTATAGATCAAGGTGAGAAAAACTGATATTTGACAATAATTGACTTTTCCTACCTATGAACATGGTATATCTCTTCATTTATTTAGAAAATCTTTGATTTTCTTCATCAGAGGTTTACAGTTTTTCTCATATAAATCTTGTATATATTTTGTTAGATTTGTACCTAGGTGCTTTATTTTTGGAGATGCTAACATAAATGGCATTGTGTTTCTAATTTTTAATTTTACTTGTTTGTTGCTGGTACATAGGAAAGTGACTGACTTTTGTATATTAACCTCACATCCTGCAACTTTGCTATAATCACTTACTAGTTTTGGAGGGTTTTTTTTTGTCAATTACTTAGGATTTTCTACAGAGACAATCATGTCATCTGTGAACAAAAACAGTTTTATTTCATCTTTCTCAGTCTGTATATCTTTTATTTCCTCTTCTTGTCTTGCTGCATTATCTAGAACTTCCAGTATGATGTTGAACAGGTAGTTGCAGCTGGGTATGGTAGCATGTGCCTGTAGTCATAGCTACTCAGCAGCGTGAGATGGAAGGATTGCTTTGACCCAGGAGATCAAGGCTATCCTGGGCAACATGGCAAGATTCCATTTCTTACAATAAATAAATACATAAAAAGGTAATTTCAACATTTTAAAGAACAATTTGACAATTTTTTCGAGATGTTAAGCACAAGTATATTTGACTTAGTAATTCCACTTCTATAATCTATCATAGAAGCCATACTCTCAGAAGAGCATAAGGATATTTGAATAAATATGCTTGTGACAACATTGCTTGTAATACTAAATTTTCCTTCCCCTAAATGTATATCATGAATCATATGATAAATCTATAAAATAAAATCTATGTAGCCATTATAATGAAAGAGTAGATTTATATGAGTTGGTAATGGGAGTATGTGTCCACAATATATTTATTAAATAAAAAAAGCAAGCTTCAGAGTAGTAGCTATTGTAACAATATTACTATAGTAATATTACATAGTAATACCTATGGTGTAATCTCATTTTTATAACAAACTTTTTTTGAGACGTAGTCTTGCTCTGCTACCCAGCCTGGAGTTCAGTGGCATCATCTCTGCTCACTGCAACCTCTGCCTCCTGGGTTCAAGTGATACTCCTGCCTCAGCCTCCTGAGTAGCTGGGATTACAAGCACACACCACCATGCCGAGCTAATTTTTGTATTTTTAGTAGAGATGGGGTTTCACCATGTTGGCCAGGCTAGTCTGGAACTCCTATCCATAAGTGATCCATCCGCCTCAGCCCCACAAAGTGCTGGGATTACAGGTGTAGGACGCTACACCCAGCCTACATTCTTTATGTACATACTAATAGATAAAAGGCCAGGAAAGAAATATATCATGTCCCTAACACTATCAGATAAGAACAAAAGTTTCCCCTTTTATTTCTATACTTTATACTTCTCTAGTGTTGGATTTTTAAATAATAATCATATATTTTTTGTATGAATTTCCAGGGGCTGCTATAAGAAAGTACCACAAACTGGGTGGCTTAAACAACAGAAATGTATTGCCTCACATTTTTGAAGGCTAGAATTCCGAAATCAGGGTGTTGTCAGGATTGGTTTCTTATGGGGGCTGTGAGAAACACTCCGTTCCATGCCTCTCTCTTAGCTGTCAGCAGCCTCAGGGATCCCTTGGTTGTACATGGTGTTCTCCTGGTGTCTTCCTATTCTCTTCCCTTGTTGTGTGTCTGTCTCTGTATCCAAACTTCCCATTTCTATAAGGACACAGTTATATTAGACTGGCACCCATCATAATAACCTCATCTTAACTCGATCATCTGCAAAGATCCTATTTCCAAATATGATGGAATTCACAGGTTCTAAGAATGAGGACTTCAGTATATGGGAAGGGCAATGGGTAATTCAATCCATGGTGTTAATTATGTAATAAAAGCAATAAAGAAAATGTGGTTTATGCTCTTCACTCCCACACTAACCTCTTTGCCTGCCTTCTATGTTTCTGTTAATGCTTTCTAAGTATCAAAATGTGAGCAGCCTTTCTGACTTTCTTCTGACCTTTCTCCTACCCAGTGGCCCCTCCCATCAGGTATAACAGACAATTTATGCTTTTACACTAGTGACCACTTGATCACAAACCCAATCCATAAAAATGGATTTTTATCAATAATAGTGGGAGTTTAGAGCCTCTGCTCCACTCCTAAGGATAGCAGGTCAAGAAACAATACATGCATTATAGCTCCTGTGAAAGCTTTAGTCAAGCGCGTTTTCCTTTTCTCACTAATCCTTCATAATGCCCTAGTTTCATAATGTGATTTAGTGAATTAAACTTGGACAGACAGAAATTATATAATTAATTACATTTGGCTTCAATTACATTGAGTAATTGATCCAAGCCTGTTCACAGGCTACCTGCAACCAGAGGTGGAACAGGCAGGTGGTGAGGGCTCATTAGCTTAATAGTTCATGTGTGCTTGCTAATCTAATTTTTAGAATTGTTATAAATCTCAGGTAGATCATACCATAAGTCAGGAGAGTCTCACTTCCTCCAAGCACCCTATGATATGTATGTTTCTCCTCATCAAGAGGCCTTTGTCGTCTCACCTAGACTGCAGCCCCAATGTCAGGTGCTCCCTAGTCTATTCTATCAAAACTCAATTCGTTTTCCTGATATGGGCCTTAAATAATGGTGATCCTGGAGAGAGGAAGCAGTCGTGGGAACAGTAGAAATTGTTGTGTGCCCCAGGAGCACAGTCTCCAAAAGTTGTGTCTTTTGATGAAGTGGTTGTGAAAACTTAAGACTTTAAAGCCTGGCTACTTAAGACTTTAAAGCCTGGCTACTCAAAATGTCCTCCCAGGAACAGCAGCAGCAGCACCTCAAAGATTTTCAGAAATGCAGAATCTAGGGCCTCACCCCAGATTACTGAATCAGAATCTCGAATTTAACATGAATCTCAGGTGATTTGTACGCATTTTTAAATGTTGAGAAGTTCTGCTTTAAAGGGAGTTTTGTGAAAGCAGTGGTCAGTAGATTTCACGTGTGATGCTCACATCAGTGGACAGACTGTGTGACCCAGCGAGAAGGCAATCAAAAAGAATATCATTTACTAAAAAACAGTACTGTCCATTTTATGCACTTACTCTCCATGCTACCACCAATTTTTAACCCCTTTTTTAGATTTGCTCCTTGATGTAAGAACCTGGCTATCCTTTGGTTATAATTACTCCTCTTTTCACAAACACTGGATATTTCCCTAAAATCTTCAATATGACATTCTATATTATATTCCAACCTAAATTTCTAGCCATACTTCCTCTTCCAATTTTTGTTATATATATCAGTTCAATAAGTGTGTTTGTTAATCCTTGGATAAACACTATGCATTCTTCCTTATTGGACATGCTAGTGTAGACTTCTCACACTCTCTTTTAGTTTTTAATTCAGTGTCAATCTCCATGAAGACTTTTCTTTTCTTTCTTTCTTTCTTTCTTTTTTCTTTGTTTCTTTTTTTTTTTAGATGGAGTCTTACTCTGTAGCCAGGCTGGAGTGCAGTGGCACAATCTCGGCTTACTGCAACCTCCAACTCCCGGTTCAAGTGATTCTCCTGCCTTAGCCTCCCAAGTAACTGGGATTACAGGCATGCACCACCATGCCCAGCTAATTTTTTTTATTTTTAGTAGAGATGGGGTTTCACCATGTTGGCCAGGATGGTCTTGATCTCCTGGACTCGTGATCTGCCCGCCTCGGCCTCCCAAAGTGCTGGGATTACAGGCGTGAGCCACCACCCCCTGGTCCATGAAGACTTTTCATAATTCTTCAATCAAAAAGAATCTCTCCCTAGGAACCTTTGTAAAATTGTATACCTCTCTTAAATTGATTGTATTATTTTTATGGCAGTCATTTTCTCTCCACTCGATTGGACTAGCACAGTGCCGAAATACTCAGCAGGTGATTAATAACTGGATAACTGACTGACTGACTGAATGAATGAATGAATGAATGAATCTTTGATCAGGACATCATCAAATTATTCCTTGAGGACTGGTTAAGTTCTAAAAACTGTGATTCTATATGTTTTCTAATTCCTGAGGTGGTAGTACATCTCATCTCATATAACACTCTGAGGCAGTGATTAGACTCTACCAAGGACATTTGCTTAAATCAAAACTACAAGATAATGTCAGCCTTCCTCAGCCTATCTCAAACCCAGACTGATGGTGGTTCCAGTGGCTGCAGGGGCAGCCAGGACCTCTAGGAGAGGCAATCTCTTCATGACAGCCTGTCTAACTTACACAGTTACTGAGGGTCAATCAGCTTTCAGGGCATAATCTCATCCAAATAATCTTTTCAATCCAAAAACATCCCAAAAGAGCATTGATGAGAAGAGATGCATATAGCTGCAGCCAGAGAGTGAAATGCCCAAACTATTCGCAATAACCACTTGCAAAATTTCTCATTTGGACTTCAGAAAGAGCATTTTCAGGCATTAACTTCAAAAGCAAACTTTATTTTACAAATTATATCATGTCAATTTTACCTTCCCTGATATTGGCACACTATGTGGTAATCCAGATTACACCAGATTATACCAACTGGTCCAACATACAGCTTCTCTTCTGAGATATATTAGGTTTGGTTTCCTTTGCTTAAGCAAGTACAGTCATGTTTTACATAACCATGTTTTGATCAGTGATGAACCACATATATGATGGTGGTCCCATAAGATTATGATACTGTCTTTTGACTATACCTTTTCTATATTTAGATATGTTTAGATACACAAATATATAATCATTGTGTTACAGTTGCCTATAATGTTCAGTCTAGTAACATGCTGTACAGGTTTGTAGCCTAAGAGCAATAAGCTAAATCATATAGCCTAGATGTACACTAGGCTATCCCGTCTAGGTTTGTGTAAGTACACTAAGGTGTTTGCACAATGACAGATATACACACAGTGCATTTCTCAGAACATATTCTTCTTCTTAAGTGATACGTGGCTGTACTTGAAAGGTGATGCACCAATCAAGAAATTATTGTAATGTGAATATCAATATCAGAAATAACTAAATCCAATTTCCTGTGGAGAGCTCAAGGGTATATACAGTAGATTTAAATTAAAAGTGATTGATAAAATGTAGTGTAGTGGTTTTTATTTTGGTAATCTATATATATAACATAAAATTTATCATTTTAGCCATTTTTGAAAAATATAGTTCAGCAGTATTAAGTAAATCACATTTTTGTGCAACCATCACCACCATCCATCTCCAGAACATTTTCATCTATTCCACTGAAACGCTGTACTTATTAAACATGAATTTCTTGTTCCTCCCCTCCCTCAATCCCTGGCTACCACCATCCTACTTTCTGTTTCTATGAATTTGCCTTAGATTCTAGATACCTCATTTAAATGGAATCATACAATATTTGTCCTTTTGCATATGACTTATTTCACCTAGCATAGTGTTGTCAAGGTCCAACCATATTGTAGCATGCCCCAAAATTTTCTTTAGTTTTAAGGCTGAATAATATTCCATTGTAAGTATGTGCCATATTTTGTTTATCCACTTCTCCCTCCTTGGATACTTGGGTTGTGTCTACCTTTTCGCTATAGTGAATAATGCTGCTTTGAACATGGGTGTTCAAATCGCAGTGTAGGTTGTTGAGATAATCTAGCATTTTGGAGATTAGGTCAATGCATTTGGAGAAGCAGCACAAGCTATAGAGTTTATTCTTCCATTGATTAAATGTCAAAATCTACACTGATGTTCATAACTCATTATACATCAAATAACTAATTCTGATCATCAATCCTCCAGTCTTTGTGACAACCAGTGCTTATTAATGTGAAAAGGGAATCTAAGCAATGTAAATGCAGATTTTGGCAATTTTACCTGAGCACACATGATAGTTAAGATTATATCTCTTGACTGGGAGTGAGCTCACTCCTGTAATCCCAGAACTTTGAGAGGCCAAGGCAGGCAGATCACTTGAGGCCAGGAGTCTGAAATCAGCCTGGCCAATATGGAGAAACCCCATCTCTACTAAAAAACACGAAAAAAAGAAAATTAGCTGGGCATGGTGGTGCACGCCTATAATCTCAGCTACTTGACCAGCTGAGGCATGAGAATTACTTGAACCTGGGAGATGGAAGTTGCAGTGAGCCAAGATTGTGCCACTACACTCCAGCTTGTGACAGAACAAGACTGTCTCAAAAAAAAAAAAAAAAAGATTGTGTCTCTTATAGTAAAAATTGTTATTTAATTTAAAAATAGATTCATAATCAAATCATTACACTTTTTTTTTTATTTTTTATTTTTTTTTATTTTTTTTTTAAGAAAGGAAAAGAGAGGAACGAAAGTGAGAGTGAAAGAAAGAAAAAAAAGAATGTACGAGAGAAAGAAAGAGGAAGAAAAAGAGGGAGAGAGAACAGAATTCTTGTTCTACTGCCCAGGCTAGAATGCAG
>CAUYLG010027341.1:0-13127 GCA_963573385.1 Cacajao melanocephalus | reverse complement strand
AGAGAGAGAGAGAGAGAGAGAGAGAGAGAGAGAAAGTTGCTTGAGGTTCAAGACCAGCCTGGGCAACAATGTGAGCCTCTGTCTCTAAAAAAACCAATTAGCCAGGTTTGGTGGTGGCCTATGCTTATAGTCCCAGCTTCTAGGGAGGCTGAGGCAGGAGGATCACTTGAGCCTGGGAGGTCAAGTCTGCAGTGAGTTATGACGGCACCACTGCACACCAGTGTGGGTGACAGAGCAAGACCCCATCTCAGAAAAAGACAAAAAGCAAAAAGCTATATGCTAGGCTCTGCGCTAAATGCCTACCTATTAATTTATTCAATCTCACCATAGGCAAGGTAGAGTGTATTACCGTCCCTATTTTACATAAGAGGCAAGTGAGGCTGAGAGAGAGTCCATAACAGTAAAAACGAATATTTATTAAACGTTTACTAAGCATTCTTCCAAGCCTCCTAAAATACATTGCCTCCATACAGTTTCAGAATTATAAAGTATCTGATCCTCATTTTACAGGTAAGGAAACTGAGGCACAGAGAGGCCAAGGTCACACAATTAGACCTGGCAGATCCAGGTAGGCTGGTCCCAGGCATTCTCACTTTGTTGTGGTGGCTTTTTTTTTTTTTTGAAATGGAGTCTTGCTCTGTCACCCACGCTGCAGTGCAGTGGTGCAATCTCAGCTCAGCTCACTGCAACCTCCGCCTTCTGGTTTCAAGCGATTCTCCTGCCTCAGCCTCCCAAGTAACTGGGATTACAGGTGCCCACCACCACACCTGGCTAATTTTGGTATTTTTAGTAGAGATGGGGCTTTACCATGTTGGCCAGGCTGGTCTTGAACTCCTAACCCCAGGTGATCTGTCCATCTTGGCCTCCCAAAGTGCTGGGATTACAGGTGTGAGCCACTGCGCCCAGCCTGTGGTGCCTTTTAAAACTGAGATGGGGCTGGGAGTGGTGACTCATGCCACCAGCACTTTGAGAGGCTGAGATGGGTGGATTGCTTGAGCCCAGGAGTTCAAGACCATCCTGGGCAAGGCAAAACCCCATCTCTGCAAAAAAAAATAAAATAAAATAAAAGTAATTAGCTGGGCATGGTGGCACACTCTTGTTGTGTCAGCTACCTGGCAGGCTGAGGTGGGAGAATTACCTGAGCCCTGAAGGTCGAGGCTGCAGTGAGCTGTGATGGTGCCACTGTACTCCAGCCTGGCTGACAGATCAAGACCCCATCTGAAACAAAACAAAACAAAAACTGATTGAGAAGGGAATGATGATCGTGAGGTTGACTATAGCCGTCTTCTGGCGTCTGTGCTAAGCATTGGATGTTCATTGCATTTTTAAAAATCTTTACAGCAAACAGATGGTGTACGGAAGTGGTTCTTAACCCCACCCACATGATCGAATCATCCGGGAAATTCTTAGAAAATACCAGTGCCTGAGCCCCACCCCAGAACTTTAAATCAAGCTCTCTGGGGCTGTGACGTGAGCATTGGTATTTTTAATAGGCTTCCCAGGAGGTTCTAATGGGCAGCCCAGGGGTTATTAACTTCATTGAACAAAAGAGCAAACAGGATTAGAGAGATTGATAAGGAATGTGGACAACAATAATGAAAAATAATAATGGGAGGCTAGCAAATATTTATGGAGCACTTGTGCCAAGCACTGTTCTAAGTGCGGCGTGTAAGTTATCAGCTTGTATCACCTGATGTTCAGGAATGTTAAGTGACCCTCCGCCATGAAGGAATCAGGCCAGGATTTGAACCCAGGCAGCTGGCTCCAGTGTCATGCTCCAAGCTCCAGCTTAGACTGGTGGGGTGTCACAGCCTTGCTCCAACATCCACCCTTTTCAGGGTCACAAAGCAGAAGGTTAGAATTTTTTTTTTTTTTTTTTGAGATGGAGTCTCTCTCTGTTGCCCAGGCTGGAGTGCAGTGGTGCGATCTCAGCTCACTGCAACCTCTGCCGCCCGGGTTCAAGCGATTCTCCTGTCTCAGCCTCCTGGGTAGCTGGGATTACAGGTGCCTGCCACTGTGCCCAGCTAATTTTTGTAGTTTTTAGTAGTTTTCACCATGTTGGGCAGACTGGTCTTGAACTCCTGATCTCATGATCCACCCGCCTTGGCCTCCCAAAGTGCTGGGATTACAGGCGTGAGCCACCGTTTCTGGCTAGATTAGAATATTTTTATGAAGTCTCACGCCCACTTGGAGACTGAGGCTCTGAGATGAGCAGTGGCTGGCTCAGGGCCCCTCAGCTTGCAGTGGCAGGTGTAGAATTTGAATCGAGGGATATCGGGCCCTGCGTGGGGTTGATGTCCTCTCCAGTCTGCGCTGGCCCTTTCCAAATCCTCACACACCTTTACTAGCCCTGGGAAAGAGGCCCCTACCTGATCCACTCCCCGACATCTCACCCAAGGCCACAGACATCAGGATGACATCCAAGACACGGGTCCACTTGTTGCCTTTTACCAGGCTGGAGTGCAGCAGTGTGATCTCGGCTCACTGCATCCTCCACCTCCCGGGTTCAAGTGATTCTGCTGCCTCAGCCTCCTGAGTAGCTGGGATTACAGGCACCCACCACCACGCCCAGCTAATTTTTGTATTTTTAGTAGAGATGGGTTTCACCATGCTGGCCAGGTTGGTCTCGAACTCCTGAGCTCAAGTGATCCACCCACCTCAGCCTCCCAAAGTGCTGGGATTACAGGGGTGAGCCACTGTGCCCAGCCACTCTTCGCCTTTTAATAACTACTCTGAGCCCTCTCAGCAACCTTTTAAGGTATCTGCTGTCATCCCCACTCTGCAGGTGGGGAAACAGCCTCAGAGTAGGGGACAGGATTTGGACATAAACCCCACAACTGGGAACCAGCTAAGCTAGGACTTGAACTCAGGTCATTGTGACTGCAGACCCCAGGTCCTAGCCACTGCACTAGGAAGATTATTCAGAAAGTTCAGGAGAAAAAGTGGTAGGGCCTGAGATAAGGTGGTGGCCAGGGAGCCAGGCTTTTGGGGCCTAAGAAATGAAAGTGAGAGAGAAGATTCTAGAATTCCAGATAGGCAGCAAATTGGGCCTTAATAAGGATCATTAGCACTTACTAAGTACCTGCTTTCTCTGCTGGCTGCTGTTTTAAATTTCTTTCCAATATGATCTTGTTGACCCCCATCCCCATCCACATCAGGCTGTGAGGTAGGGATTATCACCCTCTTTTTCCTACAGCTTGGAGAGGGGAAGCTATAGGCCCAACAGAAGCTGATAGTGGCTAAAATATTGAGCATGCAGTGTTTCAAGGTCCATGTTCTGTTTTTAATTTTGTTTGTTTGTTTTAGACATAGCCTTGCTCTGTCACCCAGGCTGGAGTGCAGTGGCATGCTCACAACTCACTGCAGCTCAACCTCCTGGGCTCAAGTGATCCTCCTGTGGCTTCAGCCTCCTGAGTAGCTGGGACTACAGGCACATACCACCATGCCTGGCTAATTTTTTAATGTGTTGTAGAGACAGTGTCTCACTATGTTACCCAGGCTGGTCTCCTGGACTCAAGTGATTCTCTTGTCTGGGACTCCCAAAGTGCTGAAGGAAAAACTGGTAGGGTTCATGTGGTCTCCCAAAGTGCTGGGAGAAAAAGCTGGGGTTCATATTAAACGCTCTGCATGCCACATGAACTTGTGGATGGCTCCCAGCCACCTCATGTAGGAAGCATGATTTCTGTCTCCATTAGCTAAAGACAGTGAGACCCTGAAGGGTGGCTTGCTCAAGCCACCTGGCCTGAAAATGTCAGAGGTGTGATTCAAACTCTGTCCTGTTTAAGACCTGTGCGTAATACATGTGTGCTGACTGACCAAGGGATGGCGGGGGAGGTGGTGTTGCCCAGTGGAAAGTGGGACATCCAGGGCTCCAGAAACCCAGTTTCTGCCACTAATAGGCTGGTTGGCTTTGAGTTGCTAAGAGTCTCAGTCCCTTTCCTGGGACCCTTGGGGCAGGGAGGGAACCCCTTTGTAGAACACCCTGGTCTGAGAAACACCGAGAGATGCATTATGTGATTTCACTCGCAGAACAATTTGGACACGTTTTCCAGGGCTGGAAACTGAGCTTTAGAGAGGACAAGTCCTTTCTGCAAAGTCACACACAGCTAGAAAATGCTGCATCTGAATTTGAACCCTGGATGGCTTCAAAGTCTGAGCAATGAGCCTGGGAGTTTGAGGCTGCAGCGAGCCGGGATGGCGCCACTGTACTCCAGCCCAGGCTAGAGCCAGACCCTGTCCCACCCCTACCCCCACCAAAAAAGTCTGAGTTAGCCCAGGGCTCCCAGGTAGGATGGATAACGTAAGAGTCTCAAGACCCATATCTGGCGTGTGTTGCATGGGCCCGCCTCAGCCTGGCTGGTTTTTATCTGTGATCTCCCCTAATGCCCGCAGCCTTTGTAATGAGGGAGGGAGTGTCGGCCTCGGTTTCCCAAGGAGGAAACTAACACTGTGGGGAAAGTCACCGGGCTGAGGGGGGCGGGGGCAGGTCTGTCTTGAGAACCCCGAGGGCTGGAGCAGCCACTCCTGACCCTTCCAGCCGGGCTTCCCACCTGTCTCCCACCCTCTCAGAGTGTACCAGCTTCCGTTTTTTGCCCCCAGCCTTGTTGATCAGCTCAGGTTTCCATTCCCAGGGTGTCGCCCTGGAAACAAGGTGTGGCTGGAAGGAGGGGCTGGGGTGGGAGGGTGGAGTGGGGAGTGGGCTCCTCCACCAGCCAGAAGTGGGGGCCGGGGCGCCGGCAGCCATGAGATACCCTCCCAGGGAATGTGGTCCGGCTGCCCCACCCTCTGAGAGCTGGGAGCTTCAGGCGGGGAGGGCAGACACCCACCAAACCGGTTGTTCTGCTCCTGGCCGGCCACCCACCCTCCCACCGTTAGAAGGTTGGCACCTGGGACCGGGCAGCCTGTGGTGGCCACACCCTACTCTGCTTGAGAAGTTCAAGCTCCCTGGGAGCTTAAAAGAGTCCTGCTGGCCGGACGCAGTGGCTTATGCCTGTAATCCCAGCAGTTTGAGATGCCGAGGTGGGAGGATCACTTCACCCCAGGGGTTCAAGACCAGCCTGGGCAACATGGTGAGATCTGATCTCTACAAAAAGTAAAAATTTAAGAAATTGGCCAGGTGTGGTAGTGCATACCTGTGGTCCCATCTGCTTGGGAGGCTGAGGTGGGAGGATTGCTTGAGCCCAGGAGGTAGAGGCTGCAGTGAGCTATGTTCATGCCACTGCTCTCCAGCCTGGGTGACAGAGTGAGATCCTGTTTCTAAAAAAATAAAAGAAGAAGACAGTCCTGCTGCTAACCAGCTTAGACACCAGCTAGCTGGGTAACTAGCAAAGGAGGTTCCCCAACTTGATCACACACAGTTACAAACACATCTGAATTTGAATCCTGGATGGCTTCAAAGTCGGAGTGACAAGCTCAGAGTAGCTAACTAGCTAAGCCACTAAGCAGTTAAATTCTCTGACTAGTTTAGCTAGCTAACTCTAGCTAGCTTGGCTAGTTAGCTCTGGCTGGTTTAGCTAAGTGGCTAACTAGCTCTCTAGCTCTATCTAACTGCTTCTGTGACTGTCAAACCCCTCTTGCTATGTGATACCCCTGTGAGCTGGACTTGTTCTTAAACTGTTGCAGAATCCTGAGGCCGGGCGCGGTGACTCACACCTGTAATCCCAGCACTTTGGGAGGCCGAGGTGGGCAGATCACTTGAGGTCAGGAGTTCGAGACTAGCCTGGGCAACATAGAGGGACCCCTGTTTCTACAAAAAGTAAAAAAATTAGCCGGGTGTGATGGTGTACGCATGTGGTCCCAGCTACTCGGGAGGCTGAGGTGGGAATATTGCTTGGGTCCAGGAGGCGGATGTTGCAGTGAGCTGAGATCGTGCCTCTGCACTCCAGCCTGGGTGACAGAGCCAGACCCTGTCTAAAAAAAAAAAAAAAACCCACTACATCTTTATTTTCACACACCTTAAACCTGAAATCTAGCATTTCCTCCAAGAAGAATGTCCTGCTGGCCTGGCACGGTGACTCGTGCCTGTAATCCCGGCACTTTGGGAGGCTGAGGTGGGAGAATTAGTTGAGCCCAGGAGTTCGAGTCCAGCCTGGGTAACATAGTGAGACCCTGACTCTACTAAAAATAAGAAAAATTAGCCTAGTGAGTTGACACACACTTGTGATCCCAGCTACTCGGGAGGGTGAGGTGGGAGGATTGCTTGAGTCTAAGAGGTTGAGGGTACAGTGAGTCATGATCGTAGCACTGTGCTCCAGCTTGGGTGACAGAGTAAGGCCCTGTCTCGGGTACGGTCATGTCAGCAGGACTGTTATGTGTCTATTATTTATCACTGGAAACCACAGGTATGTTTCTGTTACATTTCAGTTACTGCAGATGTCACAAGCACCTTTCCAGACATACTCCATGCATATTCAAGCGAATATATAAAAAGATTCCTTTTCCACCCTTTCTTTTTTTTGAGACAGAGTTTTGCTCTTATCGCCCAAGCTGGAGTGCAATGGCACGATCTCAGCTGACTGCAACCTCTGCTTCCCGGGTTCAAGCGATTCTCCTGCCACTCTCCTGAGTGGCTGAGATTACAGGCATACACAACCACGCCCGGCTTATTTTTTGTATTTTCAGTTGAGATGGGGTTTCCCCATGTTAGTCAGGCTGGTCTCGAACTCCTGACCTCAGGTGATCTGCCCGACTCAGCTTCCCAAAGTGCTGGGATTACCGGCGTGAGCCACCGCACCTGACTGCTTCCCTTTCTAATGTAAATGGTAGCTCCTCACACAGACAGTCCTCAGCTCGCCTCCTTTTACTCGATATTGATTTGAAGATAGTCCCACGTCTATACACAAGAGGTTTGTAGGAATCCACTGTACGAAGGTGCATTCCGGTCGCTTCCAGTCTTTTGCTGCTACAAAGACTGCCTCCGCGGGCCGCCTCGGACACGGCCGTTTCCTGTGTGCGAGTCCAGGCAGCCACAGGCCGTGACCCAAGTCTGGCTGACCGCGAACGCCTCGTTCTCTCTCAGGGCAAATCCTCTCCCAGACAGTGCCTTTGTGCAATTTGGAAAGATTCTTTGCAACCATCAGCCTGAAAATGCTCGTAACAAACACTCAAATCGGCATCGCTGTGGTGTAGACGTACCACATACAGATGCCCTCGTGCAGTGCACGACGTGCCCAACGGCCCCATGATGCCTTCCAGGCTGTGGGCAGGCATCTGAGACCCTCTCCACTCTCCCCGACTGCAGACGTACTCCGGCCTTTTCTGTGTGGTCATCAACCCGTACAAGCAGCTTCCCATCTACACAGAAGCCATTGTGGAGATGTACCGAGGCAAGAAGCGCCACGAGGTGCCGCCCCACGTGTACGCCGTGACCGAGGGGGCCTATCGGAGCATGCTGCAGGGTGAGTGCTGGGCGGGGCTCCCTCGGCCTTCGAGGCCACTCTTCAGCTGGGGCCTGGCCTGGGGCTGCTGGAAGCCAGAGGACTTCAGCCTCTGTGGGGCTTTTTAGGGGACAGGAGGGAACACAAGTAGAGCCCTGAGTGGGTGAGGGGCTAGGTTCTAGAGTCTCTTTACCTGTCTCTATGCTCACCCTCTCGTTTGTTTATTTATTTATTTATTTATTTTCAAGACAGACTCTCGCTCTGTCGCCCAGGCTGGAGTGCAGTGGCGCGATCTCAGCTCACTGCAACTTCTGCCTCCTGGGCTCAAGCGATTCTCATGCCTCAGCCTCCCGAGTAGCTGGGACCATAGGTGCCTCCTCACCACGCCCAGCTAATTTTTGTATTTTTAGTAGAGACGGGGTTTCACCATGTTGGCCAGGATAGTCTCGAACTCCTGACCTCAAGTGATCTGTCCACCTCGGCCTCCCAAAGTGCTGGGATTACAGGCGTGAGCCACCGTGCCTGGCCTCTTTTTAAAATTTTTTAAATTAATTAATTAATTTTTTATTTCAATAGTTTTCGGGAAATAGGTGGCGTCTGGTTGCAAGGAAGGAGTTGTCTAGTGTGGATTTCTGAGCTGTTGGTGCGCTCGCCATCGGAGCAGTGTACACTGCACTGTGTGGAACCTTCTATCCCTCTCCCCACACCCTTCCCCTGAGTCCCCAAAGTCCACTCTGTCATTCCTACGTCTTTGCGTTCCCAGAGCTTAGCTCCCAGTTATGAGTGAGAACATACGATGGTGAGTTTTCCATTCCCGAGTTACCTGACTTAGAATAATGGTCTCCAATTTCATCCAGGTAGCTGTGAATGACATTATTTAATTCTTTTTTATGGCTGAGTAGTATTCTATGGTGTGTGTGTGTATATATATTTATACACAAAAATGGTGTGTGTGTATATATATACATACCAATAATAAAAGAGAGGGTATACATGCACACACACACACACGCACACACACACACACATACACACACACACACCCCCCATGGGATATATGCTCTCTCTGTATGCTATATATACATACACACACACCATGGGACATATATGTGTGTGTGTGTGTGTGTGTGTATCTGTGTGTGTATACATACCATGGAGAAAATATATCTATATCTCACAGCTTTTTTTTTTCTTTCTTGAGACGGAGTCTCACTCTGTCGCCCAAGCTGGAGTGCAGTGGCGCCATCTCAGCTCACTGCAATCCCTGCCTCCTGGGTTCAAGTGATTCTCCTGCCTCCGCCTCCTGAGTAGCTGGGATTACCGGCGTGTGCCACCACGGCAGGCTAATTTTGGTATTTTTAGCAGAGACAGGGTTTCACCATGTTGGCCAGGCTGGTTTCGAACTCCTGACCTCAGGTGATCTGCCCACCTCAGCCTCCCAAAGTGCTGGGAGGTGTGAGCCACCGCACCCAGCCTGATCATGGCTTTAAAACCCATCTGCACCACTTGCCACCTCTGCCCATTCCCAGCCTCACTGGCCTGTCTCTCAAACATCCCTAACTCAGAGCTTTTCCTCTGGCTGTGACATCTGCCCGAAATGCCACCTCCTCTGAGAAGCCTTCTGGGCTTCTTCCCTCGAGTCAATTCTTATTACCTAACACCGGGGTTTCAGAATCCTGGCTCTGTTGACATTTGGGGCAGGATGATTCTTCGTTGTGGGGGACTGTCCTGGGAATTCTAGGATGTTTAACAGCGCCCCTGGCCTCTGCCCTCTCAGTGCCCATGGAACTCCCCTCTCTTGGTGTACCAGCCAAAAATGTCTCCAGACGTTGCCAGATGTCCCCTGTCGGGAGTGGAGGACATAATTGCCCCCGTTTAAGAGCCATTGCTTTAGCTGGGCACAGTGGCTCACACCTGTAATCCTAGCACTTTGGGAGGCCAAGGTGGGCGGATTGAGAGGTCGGGAGATCTAGACCATCCTGGTGAACCCCGTCTCTACTAAAAACACAAAAATTAGCTGATTGTGGTGGCGGGTGCCTGTAATCCCAGCTACTCAGGAGGCTGAGGCAGGAGAATCGCTTGAACCTGGGAGGCGGAGGTTGCGGTGAGGCAAGATCGTGCCACTGCACTCCAGCCTGGCGACAGAGTGAGACTCTATTTAAAAAAAAAAAAAAAAAAAAAAAACGCCGGGTGCAGTGACTCACCCCGGTAATCCAAGCACTTTGGGAGGCTGAGGTGGGCGGATCACCTGAGGTCAGGAGTTCAAGACCAGCCTGACCAATATGGTGAAATCCCGTCTTTAAAAAAAAAAAATAAATAAATAAAAATAATAATAAAAAGAACCACGGCTTTATTCTATTACTGATTTAGTTTTCTTCCCAGGGCTAATTGCTATTTGATTGTAGTTTTTTGTCCCCTGCATCGTACGTGGAAGCTCTGTAGGGGCACACACCCTGCCAGTTCTCTGCTCCCCTTCATGCCTGGGGCTCAGTTGGTGGTCAGCATGCAATTGTGGAATGGCTGTGTTAGTCCTAGGGCAGGCACTGGGGTAGATAGCTTCTATCATAGGACCTCGCTCCTGTCTTTGAATCTCACATGCTTAGCATGAGGCGGCACACACAGTAGGGTCTCACCTTGAGGTTGTTGAGTAAATCACATTCTGTTCCATTGAGGGAGTCTATCTCCATTTTACAGGTGAGGAAACCAAGGCTCTGAGAGGGACAGCTGTTTTCCCTGGGTCACACAGCACACAAGGCGCTGAGCTGGGTGGGGAATTAGACTCCAGAGTGTTACACTTTAAGATCCAAGCTTTTTCTTACGCCTTGGGAATAATTTTTAAAAGGCAGTGGCGAGTGTAAGGGACCAGAGGGCCCTGCTTGAGACTCTCTCACATGACATATTTCCCCACTCTGTCCCCTACAGATCGTGAGGACCAGTCCATTCTCTGCACGTGAGTAATCTGGAAGGACTTCCTGGAGGAGGAGGGGTCCGGGTGGGGTGTGGCTGTGTTTGGAGTGGGAAGGGCAGGTGGGGAGCTTGCCTGAGGTCACTGCCAACCCCCTTTGCTTCCCCTTGTCCCCACAGTGGAGAGTCTGGAGCTGGGAAGACAGAAAACACCAAGAAGGTCATCCAGTATCTCGCCCATGTGGCATCGTCGCCAAAGGGCAGAAAGGAGCCGGGCGTCCCCGTAAGCAACCCAGCTTTGAGACACGCCTTGGGCCCGTCCACACCATTGCCCCTTCCATCTTGGGCTTTCCCTCTTCCCCTCATGGAGGACCTTCTCCTGGACGCCTATGCCACCTGAGCACCTATTGTGTGCCTGGGGTGGGGCTGGAAGCAGAGTCAGGGGAACCCAAGAGATGTGAGGGCCAGTCTTGGTCTCACTGGCTCTTGGAATGGCTCCTGGCACTTAGTAGGTGCTTTATTTTCTGAGCACCTACTGGGTCAAGCCTGATTTTAGGTGACCATGATGCCTGGGTTTGTCGTCTAAGTGAACGTTACGTGATCCCCACCCCCACAAGCCTGTTCCAAGCCCTGCTCTCAGACTCCCTTACTTACCCCTCGGGTGGGGTGGGTGCTGCTTTCCTGTGTTGAAGATGAAGAGCCCAGGCATGGGAGGGTGAGTCAGTGATGGGTCACATACCCAGTAAGATGTAGAGTGGGGCCAGGCGTGGTGGCACATGCCTGTAATCCCAGCACTTTGGGAGGCTGAGGCTGGAGGATTGTCTGAGCCCAGTTGTTCAAGACCAGCCTGGGCAACATAGTGAGATGCCATCTCAACAACAAAATTTTTTTTTTTAATAAAGGAGGCAGAGTGGGATTCAAAGCCAGGCGTGTGGTCCCCCAGGCCACCCTACTCCACATGCCTGGTTTCCCTGGTCCCCTTTCCCCCACCCCCCACGCCACCACCTGAGATCACCAGTTCACCTGTGTGTCTGTCCACGTTCCATGTGCTGTGTCCTGGTCCATGTCTCGTGTCCCGTGACTTCCTCAGGCCTCCGCCAGCACCGTGTCTTATGTGAGTAGCAGGGAATCACCTCGAGTCTTGCCACCACTAATGCCTTCCCAGACACCCAATGCATGGTCTTCCTGGTAGACAGGGCCCAAGGCAGCAGTGGTCCCACCCGCCAGGGATCCCCTATCCCCGCCCACTGCTATTCGTAGTGGCCCTACTGAGTGTGTGCACACAGGCCAAAGATACCAATATGAAACAATCCGGAGAACAAAACTGCCACTTACTGCTGATCTACTAAACACGTCCAGCCAGGGCCCACAGACGCTGTGTGAACACAACCAGAGAGCTGAGAGTGCAGCAAGGGAAATACACGCATGTCCTGTGTTGTTCTGTGTGCCAAGCCACGTGCCCTTCACTTTGTGCATCGTTTTTTCATTTGACGAAGCATCCACCTAGCTAGATCATTTCATCTTAACACAAGCAAGACATAGACCGAGAGAAGACACACGCAGGCTGCCATTTATGAAGCACCTACTATGTGCCGGACTCTGACAACGAGGGGCTGGAGGAAGTTTGGAGTGGAGCTCCTCCCATGGAGTAGCCTGGTGGGGCTAGGAACCCACTATTTTTTAAAGGCCTATGATGTGCCAGACTGCTTAAAGCACTTTACGTAGGTGGTACAGATTCTTGCCTTAGTTAAAAATTCTAGCCTGGGTTTGGTGGCTCAAGCTTGTAATCCCAGCACTTTGAAAGGCTGAAGTGGGAGGATTGCTTGAGGCCAGGAGTTCAAGACTATGCTGGGTAACAAAGTGAGACCCCATTTCTACTAAAAATTAGCTGGGCATGGTGGCACATGCCTGTTATCCCAGCTACTCAGGAGGCTGAGGTGGGAGGATTTCTTGAGCCCAGGAATTTGAGACTGCCATGAGTTATGACCCTGCCACCGCACTCCAGAAATTCTGCAAGCAACACATGAATACATGTTCATTGTAACAGCAACAAATCAGATGAAATGAAATTCCTCTTTCCTCCCACCACTCCTCTTCCTTGGAGGGACTTACACTGTTGACAGTTTGGTGTGCATCCTTGCAGACCTTTCTCCATATGTTTACAAACATGTATCTATCTGTAGATTTAAGAGTCTTGTTTTGTGGTGTTTCTTCCTTAATTCATTTTTTATGAATGGGATAACATTGTAGACATTGTTCTGCAACTTGTTTTTTTTGTTTGGTTTGGTTTGGTTTCCACTTAACAATATGTCTTGGAGATGCTTCCCTGTTCCCCTCACAATAGACAGATGGGCAAGACCGGATACAGGAACTGGGCACACACCCAGATACATAAAGGCCCCTTACACACAAATACTCAGCCAGCTAGAGACACAGCCCGAGCTGGGCTGCCCTGGCCTGCCCCGTTCTCACTGACCTCATGCATCATCTCCTGTGCCCGGCAGGGTGAGCTGGAGCGGCAGCTGCTTCAGGCCAACCCCATCCTAGAGGCCTTTGGCAATGCCAAGACAGTGAAGAATGACAACTCCTCCCGATTCGTGAGTGCCAGGGGCGGGCAGTGCGACTGTGTCAGGGATACAGGAGCTGGGAACCTGGGGGATGGGCTTCAGGGGGAAAGACGTGGGTCTGTTGAGGGAGGAGGGGCTGGTGCCCCGGATCCCTGGGTCTGAGGGAGGAGGGGCTGGAGGCCTGGACTCCTGGGTCTGAGGGAGGAGGGGCTGGGGGCCTGGACTCCTGGGTCTGAGGGAGGAGGGGCTGGGGGCCTGGACTCCTGGGTCTGAGGGAGGA
>CAUYLG010027338.1:0-38541 GCA_963573385.1 Cacajao melanocephalus | reverse complement strand
CTCAGCCTTTTTGCACTGGTTTCTTCCCATTTTTGTGGATTTATCCACCTGTCGTCTTTGTAATTGCCAACTTTCAGATTGGGTCTGAGTGAACGTCTGGCTTGTTGGTGATGAAGTTTTTTCTGTTTCTTAGTTTTCCTTTGGCAGACGCCCCTTCCCCACAGAGCTTGGTCTTCCCGGGTTCAGCTGTGCTTACTGTGAAACTCTCGGCCCTCAGCACTTCCAATTGCTGTTCTCCTTGTGGGGGTGGGACCAGCCGAGCCCGACGCAAAGCTCCGCACTGAGAAGCGCTGCGCCGCGCTGGGGCGCCGGCAAAACAGCTGCGCCGGCCAAAAGAGTCGCGCTGGCGACACGTGTGGCTCCTCCGCCGGGAATCTCCCAGTTCGTGGGCCACAGAAATTCGTCTGAAATGGCGGCGTCCACTCGCTCTCTGTGCTTTCTCTGGGAGCTACAATCCTGAGCTGTTGTTGATCGGCCATTTTGGATCTCTCCCCTTTTGCGATTCTTGCTTCGGTCGGAAGTCACAAAGGGATTGAACTTCATTTTGGCAGCTCCCGCTTAGGTGATGGCTGCAAAAGGTAAAGATCACTTTGTTACTTGTTAGCCTTTATTACTAGAATCTGAGTTAGCCTTTATTACTAGAATCTGAGTTTATCTATTCTTTTTTTTCTTTTTTTTTTTTGAGATGGAGTTTCACTCTTTGTTGCCCAGGCTAGAGTACAGTGGCTCAATCATGGCTCACTGCAACCTCTGCCTCCTGGGTCCAAGCAATTCTCCTGTCTCAGTCTTCTGAGTAGCTGGGATTACAGGCACCCACCACCATGCCTGGCTAATTTTTGTATTTTTAGTAGAGACGGGGTTTCAACATGTTGGCCAGGCTGGTCTCAAACTCCTGCCCTCAGGTGATCAGCCCACCTCGGCCTCTCAAAGTGCTGGGATTACAAGTGTGAGCCACTGTGCCCAGCCAAATTATTCTTAACCAGAAATCCTAGGAAGGATTTAAGCAAAATTTCTTCCAACTTTAATTTTAGGTTTGAGAGCACGTGCAGGTTTGTTACACGGGTAAATTGCATGTCGTGGGGGTTTGGTGTACAGATAATTTTGTCATCAGGGTAACCAATATAGTACCTGACAGGTAGTTTTTCAGTCCTCATCCTCCTCCCACCCTCCACCCTCATGTAGGCACCAGTGTTGATTGTTCTCTTCTTTGTGCTTACGTGTGCTCTGTGTTTAGCTCCCACTTGTAAGTGACAACATGCAGTATTTGGTTTTCTCTTCCTATGTTAACTTGCTTAGGATAACGGCCTCCAGCTCCATCCACATTGCTGCAAAGATCATGATTTTGTTTGTGGCTGCACAGTATCCCATGGTGTATATGTAGTCCGCCATTGGTGGGCATCTTGGTTGATTCCATGCGTTTGCTATTATAAATAGTTAAGCAAATATTTTAATCACAATAATATTTTCAGTACTAGTCAGGATAAAGTGATGTAGATATGATAAGAATAATTGATGTGTGATTAGAGGATGGGTTTCAATATTAATTTTGTCATTTATCACTGTGTGACCTGGAGCAAATTATTTAACATCTCTGATTCCTGGTTTCCAGTGATATCATGTGCAGTCATGTGCTGTATAATGATGTTCTGGTCAATAGCAGACTGCAGGTACAGCGGTGGTACCATAAGATTACAATGGAACTCTATACAGGTATACCATTTTTATCTTCTATACAGTATTTTTAATGTGCTTTTTAATGTTTACATACACAAATGCTTACTATGTGTTACAATTGCCTAAAGTATATGCTACAGTAGCATGCTACACGGAGTTGTAGGTGTGTAGTACGCTATACTGTCTATGCCTGTGTATGTGCACTCTAAGGTGTTCACACAATGACGAAATCACCTAATGATGCATTTCTCAGAATGTATTCCTGTTGTTAAGGGACACATGAATGTATTTGAAAGCATTTAGTAATGCCTGACAAAACACATTCAATAAATTTTACTTTCTTTCTTTGCTATCAACTGCAATCATGAGTGCAACCATGTTGAAGCTTAACATGGTTTTGTATGACTTCCTAAAGCTGAATATTTTTATTATTTATCAAATATCTCTGTTAATAAGCTCTTGATAAGTATTTCATGAGTTTCCATAGTGTTGCTTTTAGTAGCGGATCTACACTACTTTTCCTATGGGGATGAATTGTTTAATAGATTTTTTTTTTTTTTTTTTTTTTGAGGACTCATTTTGTTGCTAGAATCTTACAAAGGCACTTTTATGGCAACCTTCTTTGATTTTCGAGGACATGACCCTGATTCACATCTTGAATGTGGTTCCCTTCCCCAGTGCAAATGTTAATAAGTTAAGTGACTATCAAATAAGAATTTTAATTCAGTTCATCATATGTTTATGTATTTAAATTTAAGAGTCAAATTGATATAATTGGTAGCATTACACATTTGCTTTGATTTGAGATGCCAAGTGATTGAAAAAATTTTTAATTTAGAAGTGAATTACCTTGCTTATTTGAATTTATCACTTTTGCATAATTAGGACAAACTAATTTAATTTGCAGTTATCCTTTTAAATGACTTAAATGATGTCTGCTGAGATACTCAAGGCCACATGATTAGTGGAATCATCTTGAATATTTCTGTGTTTTACAGGGTTGAGAAGTATTCATGTGCAACTTGTGAAACTCAGAAATAGAGTCAGAAGCTTATGCCTTTCTCCATTAATATACATATTTTTTCGATTTTATTTTATTGCCCTTGCCTCATTGTAGGCTCTTTTATGTTTTACAGAAGGATAACACTTTGCATTTAGTAATGGAGTGCCTTCCTTTTTCAATTCTGTTCTTTTTTGTGTCATTTTCACTTCATGTTTAGCTCACATCTCAGTTCTGTGAAGGGAAAGCTGGGTATTCATTTAGTGAGTCACTGTGAGACTCTCCAAGACAATGCTCTTGATGGGGACTGAGATTTCTTCAGCAAATATGGCTTTTTGATGACGCATTTGAATGAGCTTTAAAAAATTTGGACTCTTGACTACTGGATAGAGTAGCTGGAATCTATAATCTTAGAATAGTGTTTTTCAAACTTCAGGTTCTGGATCATAAAATAATTCTGGGAATTGTGACAAGCAGTTAAGAAACAACAAAGCAAACTGGAATAGATAATATTAGATATCTCACATGTAACAAAGGAAAGGAAAGTTTCATGAAACATTTGTATTAGTGTTGTGTGTGTGTGTATTCGTTTATGATCAAAATTATTTTACTTATTTTTTTGTGAGTTGCTGTCCAAAGAGTTTGAAAGCCACAGTCTCAGGTTTAAAGCTGTCTGATGCAATTTGATAATATAGCAGTTTAAAATGACAATATACTTGAAACATAAAAGTGTAGATTGCTTTTAGTTACATATTTTAAAGAGATTAGTATGTTGCTTTTGCCCAGGAAGGCTCTCCCTGGCACAACTGGGCATTTTCCAAAGGGCAGGGACAGAGTCATCCCCATGTAACTGGGTCCTGTAGGAGCCCAAGTGGTATCTCTCTGGGAGGCTCTGAGGCAACAGGTTATTCATGTAGCCTGTGATATTGCTGCTGCCCTGCGGATGTTGTCTGTTGGCAGTATGATGCCTTACTCTACTGGATCAGAAGGACAAATTTTCCCTAGGTCTCAGTCTGCTGGGAAGATGGCAGCACACTTGTTCCTCATTCATGGGACCTGCACTTTGCTTGGAGATCTGGCAAATTCTAATCCTGAACTCCTTTCTTTACTAGAGAACTTCTTGTTTCTTTCCCACTGGATCTTAGGAAGATAGGAGGCAGCATGGGAGGTTACTTCTCTTATTCATAACATGTGAGCTGGGGCTTTTGTGTAAAGGCCTACTCATTTGAGGAAAGTTCCATTCCTAGAATTAGAAAATTAATCCTTAATCAGAGTAATGCAGTGTCACAATTTCAATCTGCTAATGACCTTTGGAGAGAGACAGTACATCTCTCCAGTTGATGGATTTCCCTTTTAGAGGATAAATGACATCCTCCCAGGCTTCTCTCAGCTGGACCAATACACTTCAGAACCCAAAGAATCCTTCGGGCAGGAACTGACTGCTTACATTTCTGACACTGGCCATTTAGGTTTCCCCAGCTACTCCCAATTTTGCAATTTACTTTCTCTCCCATTAAAGTGGCTTCCTATTGAACTCCTTCGTGGAATTTGCCTTATTGTGTCACTTAACTTTTCCCACTGCTTATTGTATTTATTTATTTTTCATAGAGCAGCCCTGACCTATTTTTTTAATTCTTCCTTTATAATGCTTTCATTTTCCACTTATTACTGCTGAAAATCAACTAAACTTTATTATTACTCCTCCCCGTCCCTGCTCCCTAATCTCTCTATCAACCTTTACCTGTTATCCCGGTTTTTTTTTTTTTTTTTTTTTTTTTGAGACTCTCTGTCACCCAGGCTGCAGTGCAGTGGTGTTCACTGCAACCTCTGCCTCCTGGGTTCAAGTGATTCTCCTGCCTCAGCCTCCCGAGTAGCTGGGACTACAGGTGCCCACCACCATGCCCAGCTAATTTTTGTATTTTTAGTGGAGATGGGGTTTCACCATATTGGTCAGGCTGGTCTCGAACTGCTGACCTTGTGATCCACCCTCCTCAGCCTTCCAAAGTGCTAGAATTACAGGTGTGAGCCACTGCACCCAGCCTATCCAGGTTTTAAAAATATGCATTCTTGACAGTAGTCAACAAAGACTGACTGGATCTTTACATAAGATTTTTTTTTTTTTGAGATGAAGTTTCACTTTTGTTGCCCAGGCTGGAGTGCAATGGTGTAATCTTGGCTCACTGCAATCTCTGCCTCCTGGGTTCAAGTGATTCTCCCACCTCAGCCTCCTGAATAGCTGGGATTACAAGCATGTGCCACCACGCCCAGGCTAATTTTGTATTTTTAGTAGAGATGGGGTTTCTCCATGTTGGTCAGGCTGGTCTTAAACTCCTGACCTCAGTTGATCCGCCCACCTCACCCTCCCAACTATAGTGCTGAGATTACAGGCATGAGCCACCATGCCCAGCCTAAGATTTTTTTCTCCCCCACATAGGACATTTTCAAGAATAGCTATAACCCCTTTTCTTAAGAACTTTAGGTGGACTAAGGAAACAAAATAAGCAAATTTATTAACAGCCTTAGAATTTCATTCTGAAATTTCTTCTACAGATTGAAATGTGGCAGAAGGCAGGTGTCTATTTAAGAAGAAAGACCTTGTTACAAGTTATCTTGGAGACTCTTAGATTGTCCTTAAGAACAGTGTTATGCTTAAAGATCCGAGGCACAGTTTTGGTCAGCACTGTGTTTAATTTAACGGGGAAAGTGAAATGGTCTCTCAAAGCACCAGAACTGACTTTCCTTCAGGCTTTCCTTGGTTATAACATTCTTGTAATTACAGGATACAGGAAGAAAGAAACTTGGCATTCATTTTATCTGTCTTAGTCTACACACTAGGAAAGTGAGGCTCGGAGACGGGAAGTCATTAAAATAATTCACTATTTGGTTACTTGACTAGAGTGTTTCAGAAAGGATGCAGGAAAGTAGAAATATTTGAAAGGCATTTAGGAATTGTAATAGTCAACACTGACTGGGCGTGGTGGTGTGCACCTGTAGTCCCAGCTACTGGGGAGGCTGAGGTGGGAGGATCATCTGAGCCTGGGAAATTCAGGCTGCAGTGAGCCAATTGAGGCTGATTGTGCCACTACACTCCAGCCAGGGTGATGGGAGTGAGACCATGTCTGAGGGAAAAAAAAGTCAGTACTGATGGACTGGTTGGTGGTGGGCTAGGGGATTGGGTGCTGAGGGAGGGGGAAGATTCCAGGATGCTGCTTGGGGCTTTAGCTTTAGTATCCATGCAAACAGGATGAGTTCATTTTGAAGGAGGATGCTGGAGGAAAGATATATGCAGAGAAAGATTGTAAGTTTAGTTTGAGAGTGTTGCATCGTGGGTGGCTTTGTGAATCCAAGACAATATATTACAATGGAATATATACAGAAGGAAAAACCACAAGAATATTGAGTCGTGAAAATTTAGTGAAGAGAGTTTTTCCAAGAGGGAGTTATTCTCATCCGTAGCCTCTGTGAAGCCAATAATTAAGACACAGATGGAAACGTGTGTGTTAGGTCTGGCTACAAGGAAGTTGTTGGTGACCTTGGCAAGTCGTGTTTCAATGGAGCATGGGGTTAGAAACCAAAGTAGCGAGCTGAGAAATGAGTGGGAGGAGAGGAAGTGGCCAAAGGGAATGTAAACAACTATCAGGAAGTTTGGGACGGTCAGGGGAAGGGGGAAAGTCGGGTAATACCTGCCTGAGAAGATGCAGAGAAATGGCTTTATTTGATATAAGGGCGAGTTGGGCATGTTTTAGTGCTGATGGGAAAGGGCCAATTTTCCTATGGAAGTAATTTTTCTCTTTTCTGGCTCCTGCCTTCTGTCTAAAGGTTTGTGTATTTCCTGGAAATTGTGGAGCAGATCTTTTAGAAGCATCAGAATGATCTCTTATGGATCCATTATCAGCTAACTTTTGACAACCAACTCTTGTTATCAATCTATGTGCCTACATTCCCATGGGACTCCTTCCTGAATGCTCATACTCATGTTAGAAAAAAAGCATCTTTCAAATTTGTTAGCAGGAGTGAAGAGAGCAAAAACAATTTATCCACTTTTCAAATTGGCCTGGATGTGAGTTCAAACTGAGAAATTATCATTTTAGATCAATTTTTCAAGAAGATTTGAATTATATTATTTATTATTAATATTAGTCATGCATCTGAGAACTTGCAGCAGATTTACCTCACATATACTGGCTGTATATGTGTGTGTGTGTGTGTGTGTGTGTGTGTGTGTGTGTATCTATCTATATCTATCTATGTCTATATATATATATCTCTATATATCTCTCTCTATATATATATCGGTTTTTTTTTTTTTTGAGACAGAGTCTCACTCTATCACCCAGGCTGGAGTGCAGTGGTGCAATCTCGGCTCCCTGCAACCTCCGTCTCCCAGGTTCTAGTGATTCTTGTCCCTCCGACTCCCAAGTAGCTGAGATTACAGGTGTCTGCCACCACATCTGGCTAATTTTTGTATTTTTAGTATAGATGGGTTTTCACCATGTTGGCCAACCTCAGGTGATCCACCCTGCCCGCAGCCTTCCAAAGTGCTAGGATTACAGCCATGAGCTACCGCGCCCAGCCAGGTAAATATATTTATTTATTCATTACATGCTATATAGCAGATACTTGTCATGAAATACCTAAGGATAATATGAAAATCTTGATTTTTAAGTTATTTTATATTTTGAATGTAAATTTCTGTAGTTTATGATGATTTTCTACATTTTTGACACAATATTCTCTGCTATGTCAAAACAGTGTTAAGTTATAGCTGAAACTTTTTTTTGGACACCTGGCATCCAAATTCCCTTTCTGTTTCTAAAATAGGCCCTGCGATGTAATTTTTAGTAGAAACAAGGACCCTACTTCCTTCTGTGTAAGTTGAAGGAAAGTTAACTTGGATTAGCAGATGGGTTCTCTCACCAAGGGTGTGATACCCTGAGGGAGTGACGCACTGTCCTGGGGATGGCTGACAATCACTCTGGTTGTGGCAGCCGTGTAAGTGTCTGTGGCATTAACCTAACCAGGCTGCTCCTGGGCTGGCCTTGGCTGTGTCTGCAACTGCCCAGCCTCTCTTGGTTCCTGCCTCTGTATGGATGGAGCCTGCTTCCTGTTTTTTCACTGCCTCTCTAAGACCCTTCCAAGAACTTTCTCTTCTGCTTAGATTACCGGGAGGAAGTTTATGCTGTTTGGCATTGAGAACTCTGACGGATTCAGAGGGTCACTGTGGAATAATAAAACAACCAACAAAAACATTTGGTTTTCACTAACATTTGTAGACTACAGGTATTATGCTGAATGCTTGGAATAAATGATGTTACTAAATCTTCAAAATTCCAGGGTGAGGCAGGCACATGGGTCCATTGCTTCAAGAAGCACCTCAAGGCCTCCTGTTGTGTGAAGGCTTTTCTGACCTTTTCTCCCTCTTGCAAGTAGACTTGATTATTTTGTGTCTATTCTTTGTCATATAAAGAGGAGAGAATGTATATACATATACACACTATATATACATAAAGACATATAATATACATTATATTGTCATATGTAACATATCATATAAAAATAAATATAAAATGTAATATAAGTAATATATAATATAATGTAATACATGTTAAGTATAACTATTATAGATATAAATTTGTTGTTTTGTTGTTTTTGAGATGGAGTCTCACTCTGTCATCCACGTTGGAGTGCATGACACAATCTCTGCTCACTGCAATCTCCACCTCCCAGGTTCGAGCAATTCTCCTGCCTCAGTCTCCCGAGTAGTTGGGATTACAAGCATGCCACCAGCATGCCTGGCTAATTTTTGTATTTTTAGTAGAGATGGGGTCTCACCATGTTGGCCAGGCTGGTATCAAACTCCTGGCCTCAAGCGATCTACCTCCCAAAGTTCTGAGATTATAGGCGTGAGCCGCTGCACCCAGCCTTGTAGATGTAAGTTTTATTTCCTTACCACTTATTAAGCTCTTCCTATGTGTTAGACACTGTGCTTAGTACTTTACTCACACTATCTTATGCCATTTTCCCACTGGAAGTCTATGAATTAGATTTATTATCTATTCTACAGAAGAGGAAATGAGAACAAGCAAGATTAAATAACTTCTTTCAGGATGTATCTATGAATTGCAGTGTTGAGATTTGAACATGCTTTGTTTTGTTTTGTTTTTAATTCCAATGCCTCTGCCGTTAACCCTCCACACACTGCCTGCATCTGTCATTGTGCTTCCATGGGTAATGCTTTCCTCTTGCACTGGACTGAGGCAGAGTCTACATTTAACTTGTCTTTTTCACTCCCTCTCAATTGTCCAGGAGGAAAGGCAAATCTGTTACTTAGCAGCCACTTCACTCATTCCTCTCTCCACAGCAGACATTACTAGTCAATGATTATTTCACTTTGTCCCAGTAAGCCATCTTGAGAATTCATCTCCCACTGTTCTACAAGAAGTCACTCCCAATTGGTTACAGAGCAATCCAGTTAGCTGTTCCTGGTCTAGAACAATGCCTCTTACACAAAAGTGCTTAGTAAATTGGTAGTGTGTTGCAATTTTCTTCATTTTACAGATGAAGAAGTAATGATTAGAGAATTAAATAATGAACCATTTACCTGAAGATATTAGGGCCCACCTCATTGGGTTTTTGTGAGGATTAATTGAATCTGAGCATATAAAACCCTTCAAATAATGTCTTAGTACCAGTGAGTTAACTATTATTACTACTTCTCAAAACACACAGGTTGTATCCAGAATAAGTAAATCCATTGAGACAAAAAGGATTGTTGCTGGGTGCCAGGGGGCTTGGTGGGGAGTGGGAGGGAGAATGGGAGTAACTGCTTACTAGGTATGGGGTTTTTGTGTGTGCGTGTGGTGATAAAAGCATTTTGGAACTAGATAGGTGGTTGTGCGACATTGTGACTATGCCAGTTGCAGTACAAAATGAACTGTGTACTTCAAAATGGTTAATTTTGTTTACGTGAGTTCCACGTCAATTTAAAAAAGTCACACAGGTTGTAGTGGACACCCTGAGAGTGAGTGCTGCCCTAAATTTGGCATCCTAGGTTCCTCAATCAACTTACTCTAGTCCCAGTCCTGGTAATGTAGTCAGAGGTCAGACCTAAGCCTTTGGTCCTCTAAATAAAGTGCCCTTTTCACTTTAATATGTTGCTTCAGAAGTCATGGGAAGTCCTTCCGCACTGGTGGATAGTGGTGTTAAGTGTGTGTTGAGAATTGTAGTTGGAGGCTGGAAAACAAGTGAATTTTTAAAGTCCTTCATAGTTTACAAAGCCATTTAAGAGAACAATGGGTGGCAAACAATAGGAACTTACTGTGTTTTTAGTAACCTATCCAGTATGCGTAATAAACATGACTCAAGAGGAGGGCTTGGCCAGAAGGGAAGTCTTAAACATTCACAGACAGAAACTTCTCTTCCTGTACTTTGCGTCTCTCTTTACTGACTGCAAAGGAAACTCAAGACTTCAGAACCGGGTCTATAAAAAGCTGGGCAACACCAGTTCACTTCCCTGGTCTGCAAGCAGCAAGCTCCACCAAGCTTGCTGTGGCATTTATGGGGCTGATAACTGCCGCAGAGAAGGCTTAAGGAGACCTTAAGGTGCAGTGGGAAGCAACTGGCAGAGTCCTCGTGAAAACAAATAATAAAACCTTAGCTCTTCCACAGCTAATCTCTTTGCAGTTTGCTTTATTTATAACTGTGTAAATGTGTTGTAGCAACAACCCAGTTTGTAAACACAGCCACCTCAGTGCTCATTAATAAACAGGAAGATATTAATAAACAGCCACCTCTCATTTCAAGACAACTTGACATACAGAATTTAGCTAAGAAACAAGGATTGCAGAAGAAGGTTTTATTACATGCTGTTCCTTGTGTTTGTTTTAAAGGAATTTGGAGGTGGCCTGGACCCAATTTCTGGGTCCTTGCCAGGGTCAAAGCGGGAAGCCCATAAGTCAGCCAGTGCCTGTCATCCAGGCTCTAAGGGACCAGTGAGCAGAGGAGAGGGCACAGGATGACGTCCAGTGCTTACGAAACCTTAAAGTTAGCTTGAAAACCTTTTCAGATTTATTTTCTTTCTTTTAGCATACATTATGAATCTTCTCCCTCTGCCACTGGGGATATAAAAATAAATGGCACAGTTTCTGCCTTCAAAAGCTCACAGTCTCGTGGGGAAGATGGTCCCATAAACAGCAACTGTCATGCAGGCGATAAGGGCCATTCTAAAGTTTGTGAACTAATTACTAGGTGAGCAGAAAAGAGGTGATGTTTGATTATGTTGGTCAGACTGGGGTGTAGTATGGGGTAAGCCTCATGAGAGTTTGAGAAAAGAGATGACTTTTAAGCTGGATCTTGACAGTAAGGGTTATGGAAGGTGTGAATATGTGGGTAGGGTCAGGGAAGAAAGTTGTCCAGAGAACGTAGAGCTCTGAGTTTCACTGAGTTTAGAGAGACTTTCATGGTTGGAATGTGGGAATCAATTGGAAGGGCTGGTTGGGACAAGAGTTTCATCGACCATATCTCATGTCCCTATTGCATCAGTGAGAAAAAACAAAGGAGTAGAACATTTAGGGGACCTACTTTGCCTTCACAAAAATGAGAGTGCAAAGAGTCATGGACAAATAGTGTGGAGGAGATGATCTTCTGAGAAGCTAAGAAGGACAAAGCTTCTTGTTTTCCTTGGAGAATAGATGACCTTATAATAGGATGATTTTAGATGGGAAATATCAGAAAACATACTATTGAAGGCCTGTCACAGAAAAACGTTGTTGAGGGCAGGACTTTAAGGGTAGATGCCACGTCGCTGGTGTGGGATGAAACGAGTCCCCGGCTTCTGGCTTCCATTTGTGGTCTTACATAGGATCGTGATTTCTTCACTTTCCATTTTTAGCAATTTTGTTTTGAGGTTTTGTTTTGGTGATTATTTTCTATCATATATTTATCCATATTCACTTTACATTTTAGGCTAAGAATATTTTTGTTCAAATACATTTTCTACACTTTGTGGGCTGATTTCATTGACCTGAAGTTAACTTTTCTTTCCTTGGGGAATATAGTTCCATTTTTGCCAGGGGACTCAATAGAAAAACTCTACAATTCTTCTTTATTCTACAAATTCCTACCAGGTTCAAGTAATTTGAGTATTTCATATATCAATTGAAATTCCACTTGCCAGACTTTGGAAATTGAAATATATTACTTGTTACTTTTTTTTTTTTTAGAGACATGGTTTTACTCTGTCATCCAAGTAGAAGTGCAGTGGCAGGATCATAGCTCACTGCAGCCTCCAACTTCCAGGCTCAAGTGATCCTCCCACCTCAGCCTCTCAAGTTGCTGGGATCACAGGCTCACACCACCACCCTGGCTAATTTTTTTTATTTTTTGGTTTTTGTAGCGATGGGGTCTCCCTATATTGCTCAGGTTGGTCTTGAACTCATGGTCTCAAGTGAGCCTCCCACCTATACCTCCCAAAGTGCTGAGATCACAGGTAGGAACCATCATGCCCAGATAGAAATTGAAATATGTGTGCTAAATAGTCACCATTTGCCAGTTGAAATGAGTTGTTTATCTCTCTCTTCTGCTCTGTGCCCAGCACCCCCTGGACTTTCCTTGACTGTGGTGTCCAAGGCACACTGAGGCAGCCACTCCCTCCAGCCCCCAACCCACCCATCCCCACCCCACTGATCCCCCGAGGCAAACCAACCAAATATGGTGGGAGCCCCTAGTCTAAGCCTGCTAGGGCTCCTGCTGTCTTTGGTTGGTTTGCTAATTCCTTAAGAGCCCCACCCACATCTTTGTGAACAGTCTCTTCATTGAACTCTCCTTAATGGCTCTCTTTGAAAGCCTGGTTTCTTACAGACCCGACTGCTGCATTATTTAGGTGTGCTCACAAAGCAGATTGAAATACATATATGATGCTTTGCATTTATATGGTAAGCTTATCAAATAAACTGAATTTAGTAGGGTACAATTAGGAAACTGCATTTTTCTTTCCATAAAAAAATGTAATGTATTGCTTGATGACTTGTGATTTAGAAATTTAAAATAGTAATGTAAAACTTGAAAGAATGTTCCCACAACTAATGTAAAAAGGACAGTAACATAAAAAAATGTCCTTTTGTACTTTTCTTTCTCACTTCTGGAAAACAGCTTCATCAAAGTTTTGTGGGTTCTTTTCTTTTCTTTTTTTTTTTTTTTTGAGACAGAGTCTCACTCTGTCACCCAGGGTGGAGTACAGTGGTGCCATCTCAGCTCACTGTAACCTCCACCTCCTGGATTCCAGCGATTCTGGTGCCTCAGCCTCCCAAATAGCTGGGACTATAGGCATGAGCCACCATACCTGGCTAATTTTTTTGTATTTTTAGTAGAGATGGGGTTTCGCCATGTTGACCAGGCTGGTCTTGAACTCCTGACCTCAGGTAATCCGCCCGACTTGGCCTCTCAAAGTGCTGGGATTACTGGCATCAGCCACTGTATCTGGCCAAGCAAGGTTATTTTTGGATGTCGGCAGAGAGATGTTTTTAGGTATTGGGAAGCCCAGTTCAATCTAACATAAATCTTTCATCCTTCTTACAACTTGAAAGTGTCCTCCAGCCTCTCCACCCTTTGCCCAATACAATCCTGATGCAAAGCTTGGGTTCAGCAGTGGAACGATGGGCAATATCTGTTTTTTTACTATTTCTCTTCCTCTCCTGTTTCCCCTGTACTCCAAGATCGTGGCTCTTGATAAATATCCAGTTTAAGAATAAGATACTAGCTTCTGACAAGCACCAGCACTCTATGAGTGATCCATTTAAAAGCCTTTTTCACTTGGCTCAGGGTGAGTGAGACCATCCATCTCTGATCTCTACATATAAATTCAGCTTTGAAAACTTTCTTTCTAATGAATCTCTACTTTTCTTTTTTATAGGCTGCTGGAGAGAGTTGTAGTGGATAAGTATGCCCCCCTCTTAGTAATTCCTGAGAGGGTTTGTCTCATGCCTCTGTAGGAGGACTCTGTCACCTGTGTCAACAGCCTTGAGACTTTAGCTAAACTTGTGAGAGATCAGAAAATGTCTAAACTTGCATCCTGTTATGTTTGCATATATGAAAATGCATATTGAGAGAAGCAAACAGGACTATAAATGGAAGGAAGAAAGTGAGAAAAAGAAAAGATTATCAACAGAATTGAGCAAAAGAAAAACAAGAGGGAATGGAGAGGGAAAAAGAATGAGAAAGACTCCTAACTTAGATGTCTTGAAATTCTTCCTGATATCTTGCCTTGCATTAGTTGACTCTTAGTTTATGGTTGCCTTTGGTTGTTAAAGCATAATATTTTATTTGGAAAGAGTCTAATATAGTGAAATAAGTTATAATTTTAAAATGAAGAAAAAGGCATTTAGAAACACTGCACTAAATTGCTAAAATTATTTTTTAATTGTAGCAGACATTGAAATTTTTCTTCTACTATCCGTTTCAGTTCCCCTGAGTGGCAAGCATGATGTTAGGAGGAGTGGACCTCATCTTCAGATCCAGAAGAGGGACCTGATTTTCTAAATCACTTAGAATAATTCCATTTCCTTGTCATAGGGATTGATACAGATTTAAGTCAATCAGAAGATGGCACTTCCCTAGCTACAGAAATACGATCAAAATCTATGGCCATATCACCCTGTACATGCCTGATCTCAGAAGTTAACCAGGGTTGGGCCTGGGAAGTGCTTGGATGGGAGAAATAGGATCAGGGTAGTACAATCAGAGTGAAGCTTGGGGCTTTTGTATGGCGGTCCTAAAAACTGGCCTTGGCGGTAGCTCTGTGTTGAATGTGAATAAGAAACCACTATCAATGCTGTTAGCAGTCATTTTATAAGGCCAGCCTGAGAACAAAGCCAACATTTAGAGGCAGGCGAAACTGAGAGGACTGCAGAAAAAACTGAGCCAGAGCCTGGACCAAACCATCCCTAGATCAAGCCATGAAAAGTCCTCTGGACTTTTTAGTTACAGGAGTCAGTAAATTCTTTTAATTGTTTAAGCCAGTTAAATAGCTTTTCTGTTACTTGCCACAGAAATAATCTCAATCGATAACTCCTTTGTTGTGCTTGAGTAATTTAGGCTTAATTGAAACAAACAGGCCTCATTAAAAGAGGATACATTTATAGCTTCGGAATATCAAATACATTTATTGTTTTCATTATATGCACATTGTAAAGGATCAAAATGAAAATCCCAAAAGCCAAACCTCACTGCCTCATTCACAAAGAATATGGGCTATGAAATTTTAAGAAAAGCAAACTGTTATAATTAAAGTTGTCTGAAGATAAAGAAAAAATTATGGATGAGCCAAAGCTGAAGCAGTTTGAAAGAGCAACAGCTATTTTGACAAACTTCTGCCAAGCTAGGCGGAATAGAAATGAAGAAAAATGGATACCAGTTTAAGATCTGCAATTTGCTAGTTACTTTCATGTATATTATCACATTGAATTCTTGCAATAATCCTTTGAGATTGCAATTGTCTCCTCCCCCACCCCACCACCATTTGTGGAAAGAGGCTCAGAGAGGAAAAGTAATTTTTTCAAGATCATATAGTTATTTAGTATTAGAGGCAGGATTTGAGCGCAGATTATGCTCTTTCTACAAACTTGCTGTTTCCTTATGATACATAGCTGGAAACTATAGGGGTCCTTAATGCCAGCCGGGGTTGGAACAACTTCACTGAAACCGCCATCCCCTGGTTTCGAATGCATTTAGCAGTTGCTCCATGTGCTGGAGGTGCCTTACATTTCAGATTCTAAGCTTTAGCTATTTTGGATATTATTTAATTTACAAACAAGACTGGCCTGTTGCCTTGGGAATCGCAAATGCAAGGAAAGAATTGGACTCAGTAGTGTTTGCCTGAACATAACCTAACCAAACATAGGCTGCCTTATTCTGATGCATTGCCTCCTTCTTGTTTTTCTAAAAAGATTCACTAACCCTCTGCCAATATGATAAGTGTTGGGGGAAATGAGTTTCTGAATTGTCATTCTAGGAATTGCCTTTTGCAGCTGAAACTTCACCACTTAGTTAAGCCCTCCCCTGCCATCTGCTCTGCTCCAAAACTGCTGCAAAGGTTGAGAGGAACTGCTAAAATTACAAAAAACTGTATCTATGATAGAAATTCCATGGCATGAAATCTTCTCATTTTTACATCTTGTTGAACACTGGCTTCAGAGGACTATACTCTTAAGATCACCAAGGATACTATTGCGAGGTGTCAGGTCTTCAAAGGCAGTCCTTTCATCACTAGACGATTGTTCACATAAATTCATCTGAGCCAACCTCATAGTCCATGCTTGCAAACTCCTCTTGCCCCAGCTCTGGGACCAATCAAGTCTGAGAGAATCAGTTTTGACAGCTTAATATTATCTTAGTCTGTTGGTACAGATGAAAGTAACTTACACAGTGCCGAGCACACAGTAGGCATTGTTCCTCAGGTCTAATCGGTACATCTTCCCCGATGTTTGTGAGCAAATGAATTGTCTTGTGCCCTTGTTCAAGAATCCACATCATTATATTTTCTCTATGTCTCCAGTCTATAATTTGTCAAGAACTGAAGTATTTTTTCCTGTTTTTTTTTTTTTGAGACGGAGTCTCACTCTGTCATCCAGGCTGGAGTACAGTGGTGGGATCTTGGCTCACTGCAACCTCCTCCTCTCAGGTTCAAGTGATTCTCCTGCCTGAGCCTCCCGAGTAGCTGGGATTACAGGCGTCCACCATCACACCTAGCCAATTTATGTGTTTTTAGTAGAGACAGGATTTCACCTTGTTGGCCAGGCTGGTCTTGAACTCCTGACCTCGGGTGATCCACCCACCTCAGACTCCCAAAATGCTCGGATTACAGGTGTGAGCCACCGTGCCAGGCCAAGAACTAAAGTTTCCTTTATGATCAGTTCAGTCCATTTAAAGGCCTGGCTAGGTCTTTCTTACTTGCTTCCATGTTTTTCTAACATTTACTCCCTCAATATGAGTGTTTATTAGATAATTTTTGCCAGTGTTAATGCTTATCAAGGAGATCCAAAGTGTCTTAGGTTATGTTCCCTAGACGCAGATATTGAGATGGGAATTTTTTTTTTTTTAGACGAAGTATCGCTCTTGTCCTCTAGGCTGGAGTGCAGTGGCACAATCTTGGCTCACCACAACCTCTGCTTTCCGAGTTCAAGCAATTCTCCTGCCTCAGCCTCTGGAGTAGCTGGGATTACAGGCACCTGCCACCACACCTGGCTAATTTTTGTATTTTTAGTAGAGATGGGGTTTCACCATGTTGGCCAGGCTGGTCTTGAACTCCTGACCTCAGGTGGTCCACCCGCCTTGGCCTCCCAGAGATCTGGGATTATAAGCATGAGCCACTGTGCCTGGCCAAGATGGGAATTCCTAGGCAAGTGATTTAGTGAGGGAATCCTGCAAAGGCAGGAGGGAAACAGTATAAGGTAGGGGAAGAAGCAAGGCAATAGTGTATTTGATAGGGCACTGTGGAGAGTGAATTGTACCCATACAGGTTATTCTCCTGTCAGCAAGGGTGCTGGGCTGTGATGCCCCTGCCATCACCAGTCATTGGCTATGGACCACTCCGAGAGCAAGGATGAGTGGAAGCCCATGCAGACTCTCCAGCTTCTCCAGGCCAAGTGTATAAGCATGCGTATTAGTGAACACAGCTGTGTGATGACTTTTGCGTGCTCTGGGCACTTCTGCCTTTTAAGGGCTCCTTCCTTGATTAAACAATATATTAAAAATTAGGGTCGTGGGCTGGGTGTGGTGGCTTGCACCTGCAATCCCAGCACTTTCGGAGGCTGAGGCGGGGTGATACAGCAATAATTCAGGAATATCAATACAAAGTCAAAATTTGACAAGGGATTTTTTTATAAGTGATTTAACACACTTTGTTCTAGTTAAGTTTTTGTATATGAAAAGAGATTTTAACATTTACTGAGCACTTAGTGTAAACTGGGACTATGCTAAGCACTATCTATGCAGCATGTCACTTAATCATTGTAACTAGCCTATGAGTTTTTAAATTATCATTGCTTTATTGGTGAAAAAAACTGAAATATAGATGGATTAATAAATATGCCCTTATGTGGCAAAGCTGGGATTCAAATGATTGATTTCCTAATTGAAAAACACTGTGCTGATGAAGCTGAAGCTTTAGTGTACTGAAAATCATCTAAGGGAGTTTAACAAAAATGCAGATTGTTAGGTTTCACTCCTAGAGAATCAATGAGTCTAAGACAGGGTCAAGAATCTACATCTTTGACTATAACCCAGGGACTTGGATCAAGTGGTCCATGAACCACCCTTTGAAAAGCACTGTTCTGTACTAGGAGATGCCAAATACACAGTGTAAATTATTTTGTATCCAGCAATATTTTATTCAACACAAGTTTCACCCTTGTGGATATCTAGCTGTTCCAGCACCATTTATCGTAATGACTGTTCTTCCTTCACTGCTTGTAGTTTCATTTTTGTCATAAATCAAGTACCCATATGTTCTCAAGTTCTAGACATGCCTCTCCTATTTTATTCTATGTAATTCCTATCATCATCCATTGTAAACACACTTTGAGCAATTCTTTTGTGGATCAAAGGGCAAGAAACCTTGGAACACCCCATGAATCATTTTATGAGTGGGCATAATATCAGTAAAATTTAAGACAGTCATTTAGAAAGCAATGCCCAACATTTCCTAGAATCCTCATTTAAATACGTCCGTGTGATCTACCAAGTACAACTTCTGACGTTTTCAGAAATCTGTGTGTAGTTCAGTAACACCCAGAAATTACTCTTTTTCCCTCTCCATTTTCATTGCTTTCCTTACCCAAAACCTCTTTTGCCAAATCAGTAGTATAACATTTTGGAAAATGAGTCCTCTTTTACTAAGAGCACCTTATCCGACATTCAAACATCATTAGGAAAGAAAGATAAAATATAGACTTATAGTATTTATCTCTCAGCTGTTCTACCTTTGAACAAATGTTTCACCTCCTAGCAATTTTCTGTTGCCTCAAATAGGGTGCCTGTTGTAAATGTAGCTTGATTCAGTTCGATTTAAAAAAGAGAAACAAAACCCCAACACATTATACATATTTGCCCACTGGAAAAAGAAGCTTCTGTTTATATATGGTTTAATATCAGCAAGGTAATTTTGGTCAAGCAAGCTCTTAAAAACAACTTTTATTTTTATAATATATGAAACAAGTTAAAAAGATTCCATTTGTGGTGAATTGCAGGTGAGGAAACTGAGGCACAGAGCTGTGAAATTACTAATCTAATACCATGAAGGAAATTGTATAAACACCATGACATTTCACTGCATTGCTTTTCAGTGAGTTTTGAGGTTGGAGGCAGTCACCCAGCTGGATTCCCAGGGAGGGCAGAAGCTTTCCATTAGAAATGGTTCGGGTTTCCAATACCAAGTTTCCATTTATATCTGTAGTTGTGGATAGTCAAGCGGTCACCCAGCTGGTCACAGGAAAGTGTGTGGGCTAAATGAAGGGTTGCTATTCGGATGATTACAGTATCACCACCTCCAATTCTGAACAGTAATACCTCAATAGCACAGAACGGGACTTTTTGTTTTTGTTTTATTCTTCAGTATAGGGGGTGTGATGGCCTCAGAATAAGCCATGTTATGTGGTATATACCATTTCTCCATTCTCTGTCAGTAAAAAGCCCAAAAACTAAGTGTTAAAAGAATTTCAATTATTCTGTAGCCAACTGCCCAGCATGTGGGACTTCAATAGATGAGCTGATGATCAACTGGGAAGAAACGAGTAGGTCTGAAGACGTAAGAAGTCACTTATAGCCACCACACTAATGGCAGAAGTGCATGAACGTTCCTCTGCTCAGACAGCCTGGTTTCTCTACCTTTTTTTTTTTTTTGTTCTGAGATAGAGTCTCACTCTGTCACCCAGTCTGATGTGCAGTGGCACGATCTCAGCTCACTACAAACTCCACTTCCTGGCCTTAAACAATCTGCCCACCCCAGCCTCCCGAGTAGCTGGGATTACAGATATGCACTATCATGCCCAGCTAATTTTTGTATTTTTAGTAGAGATGGGGTTTCGCCATGTCATCCAGGCTGGTCTCAAACTCCGGGCCTCAAATGATCCACCTGCCTCCGTCTCCCAAGTGTTGGGATTACAGGCGTCTTCCACTGTGCCCAGCTTCTCTACCTTTTGAGCATAATTAGCTGAATTTTTCCTCCAGTAGTGTGCATAATTATTTCAGTGACCTGTACTTTCTCTGTGCTAGTCTAGTTATATTTCATTGTTATATTGGAAATAAAGGTCATTATGTTAATGGTTGAAGTGGATGTTTTGGGTAGCTATCATCCCTAACAGGGGAGTGGACAGTGCTGGGGAGCAGGATGGTGTGTCATATCTGTAAGAGAAAAGGGAATTCCCTTTGAACATATTTCTCAAGCTTCCCTGATAACATCAGTTAGCTACAGTGTTGGTTAAACATAGATTTCCAGCATCCTTTAAGGATGCTGATTCAGTAAGATTGAGATATGTCCCTGGAATATGTATTTTTAACAACCATGTGACTTTTGTCATTAGAGAAGTGTGGGAAGCACTACTCTATGAAGTATGATTTTGAAAAAATGGTCAGAGACTGGGAGTCTCTAATTCCCAAATATCCACCATCATTGCCTTGGAGTATTTCTCTCTTTCTTACCACTTTCTCAAACCTCTATTGTGTACCTCCCACTAATTGCCATTCAGTCCCACCTGGTTGTCTTATTCTTACCTAAAATTTATCATGTCCTCATCATTTCACCTCTGTTAACAAGTTCCTTTCCATTTCAAGTCATTCCCATTCTACATACTGAGTCATAGTGGTACCAAGTGATTTGCTATTCCACCCTATATCGTGCTCTTCAAACCGTTTTATGTTTCTACATTGCATTTTTGCATAGACTGCCTTCTCTCACTATTCAGCCCATTGCACTACTGTTTCTTTTTCAAGAATTCACACATCATTTCCTTAGGGAAAGCTGGCTAACCTTATGCAGAAAAATGAAACTGGACTCCTACCTATCACCATAGACAAAAATTAAGATAGATTAAAGACAAATGTAAGACCTCAAACTATAAAGATTCTAGAATAATATCTAAGAAATCCCCTCTAGACATCAGCCTTAGCAAAGAATTTATGACCAAGTCCTCAAAAGCAATTGTAATAAAAATAAAAATTGACATTTGAGACCTAAGTAAACTAAGGAGCTTCTGCTCAGAAAACAAAACAAAACAAAAAACAAAAACAACTATTAAAAGAGTAAACAGACAACCGACAGAATGGGAGAAAATTCTCAAACTTTGCATCTGATAAAGGACTAATATCCAGAATCTACAAGGAAATTAAATCAACACACAAAAGACCACAACTCCATTGAAAAGTAAGCAAAGGACGTGGACAGATACTTCTTAAAAGAAGACATACAAACAGCCAAGAAGAATATGAAAAAATGCTCAGCATCACTAATCATCAGAGAGATGCAAATCAAAACCACAATGAGATACTTTCTCACATCAGGCAGAATGGCTGTTACTAAAAAGTAAAAACGTAACAGATGCTGTCAAGGCTATGGGAAAAGGGGATGCTTATACACTGTTGGTGGGAGTATAAATTATAGGTTAGTGCAAAAGTAACTGAGGTTTTGGCCATTCAAAGCAATGGCAAAAACCTCAGTTACTTTTGCACTAACCTAATAGTTAAGCTGCCGTGGAATCAATTTGGAGATTTGTCAAAAAACTAAAAGTAGAGCTATCATTTGACCCAGCAATCCCATTACTGAGCATATACCCAGAGGAAAATAAATCATACTATTAAAAAGACACATGCACTCATGTATTCATTGCAGCACTATTTGTAGAAACAAAAACATGGAATCAACCTGGGTGTCCATCAATGGTGGATTGAATAAAGAAAATGTGGGACATATACGTCATGGAATACTATGCAGCCATAAAAAGAACAAAATCAAGTTCTTTGCAGCAACATGGATGCAGCTGGAGACCATTATCTTAAGTGAATTAACACAGAAACAGAAATCCAAATGCTGCAGTTTCTCCAGACTGTTTTATTTGTCTCATTGCTCAATAAATTCCTAGTTGTTGGAAAGGAGATGAATGGGGAGAGCCCCTGTTGAAGTTTTGGGGTGAGAGTAGATTTTCCAGATTATTCCATGATAATTTGAAATTTTCACTCTCTGCATTATGGGGGCACATTTCCACTATATGCTTTTCATGATAATTTTTCTTGTTTCCCTCTATGGGTTTCTCCACTCTGCCTTGTGGATTTCTACAATATTACCTTCAAATTTGGCAATTGTGCCTCATTGAATCAATTGGCAACATGCCAAATCTTGTATTAAAAAGTTTTTAAATGAATAAAACCATTCTATTAGTAAATGTAACTATGTTATTTTCTCACAGATTCACCAGAGATGTCATAGATCTTATTTGGGATTTCAATAAATTAAAAAAATCACCACCTATGTATAAATATGTCATTATTCAAGCCACCACACTAACCAAAAACTGATCTGCCCATTTTTTAACCTCTTCCCCTGAGAGATACCCAAGTTCTATGATTCACTGAATAGAGTCTACATCAGGGGTCAGCAAACAGTAGTTCAAATCCGGCTTGCAGAATTTTCTCTGTAAATACATTTTTATTAGAAATTAGCCATGCCATTTGTTTAAGGACAGGCTGTGGCTGCTTTTGTGCGACAGCATCAGAGCTGAGTAGTTGCCACCAAGTCTGTATGACCCGCAGCACTGATGGCTCTTATTATCTGGCCCTTTACAGAAAAAATTTGCTGATCTTGGACTAAGATATGTTTCTATATATTCTTTGGCCATTAATTAGGCTTGAACTCATTGAAAGCACAGACTATCTCTTATTTCTCTTTGCGTCTTCAGTGCATATCATACTGCGTCTTGTTGGAAAGAAGAGCTCAGGTTCAAATGAAGGAAAGTAACCTAATCGAGCTGTATAAATAATCATGGATCCCCCTCTCAAAATCTTAAATAATATAGGAAAGAATCATTGAAAACTAGCCATTGGGTGATTTTTCAATTAAATTTTATTTTTTTTTTGAGACAGGGTCTAGCTCTGCTGCCCAGGCTGGCATGCAGTGACGTGATCTCAGCTCACTGCCACCTCTGTCTCCTGTGCTTAAGTGATCCTCCCACCTCAGCCTCCCAAGTAGCTGGGATTACAGGCACATGCTACCACACCTGGGTAATTTTTGTCTTTTTATTAGAGACAAGGTTTTGCCATGTTGCACAGGCTGGTCTCGAACTCCTGACCTCAAGTGATTCAATTGCCTCAGACTCTCAAAAGTGCTGGGATTACAAGTGTGAGCCATTGTGCCCGGTTGACTGATTTTTTTTTAATGAGGACAATTTTAGATTGATTCTCAGAAATATCTGTGGCAGCAGGGCACACTCTGATCTTGGTTTCCTGCAAAGGGTTGCCTGTGTTCTCATTCCAGCAATCCAGGGATGGGAAGAGACCAATGTAATTTTTGCTTTATAAAGAGAATTTTCATACCTTATGCCCCAAAAGTATTTCTAAGGATGCCCCAGTGTCAGGTGCTGGGCAGCATGATCAAGAATAGTTAAGCTAGGATGCTGGGGATATCTGTAGTCTCCACTCACTCTTCCAGCAGGCAAATTCTGTTTTGCAATTTGTTATGACATGAAAAAAAGGACGTGTTTGGGAAGCAATGTAGCCTGTACTCTGTACTCTTCCTGCCCTTGTTTGAATGCTCTTGGTTGACTTTGTCTACATTTGTAATTTTGAGAAATGACTGGAATGTGATTTTTAAAAAATTGATGTATTTAATACCTTGTTTGAGTAAGCATTGGGAAAGGCTCAGAAAAAATAATCTTGGGTAATTTCCTTAATATCCAAGGCAAAGGTGGCAAATATATAGCAGGTTTATTCTCAGTCTGACCCCTTTCTTCCCTTCTATCAGATGTCATTAACAGATCACTGCATTTTTTTTTCAGACAGACCCTCAGAATCCTTAAAATGTGCCCAGATAGCCACCATTAATTAGAATTGGCACATGAGGGGACCTTACCTTCCAAACCTGATCTTACCTATTTCCAGATGTGAGAATCTTGTTCTACCTTTTATCTCTTCCTTCTCTCCTTATATAGTAATTGACCCAAGCCTTGAAGATAGGAACTGGGAGGGCTGGCAAATCAAGGCATTCTCAGCAAATGGCAGAGCACACACAAAGGTGTACAGAATCCAGACTGAGCAAGGCAGATGGCACTGGGTAGTTCCATGAAATAAACCTGAAATGGAAGGGGAAGCCAGATTAAGGAGGGCATTGGCATCCAGGTCATGACATTTAAGGAACTGGCTCATGTGATTGTGGAAGCTGGCAAATCCAAAAAAGTCTGCAGTGCAGGCTGGCAGGCTGGCAGGCTGGCAGGCTGGAAATTCCAACAGGAGATGATGTTGCAGTCTTGAATCTGAAGGCAGCCTGGAGGGCAAAATTCCTTCCTCTTGGAGGGCCTTGGTCTTTTCTCTTATGTCTCTCAACTGATTGAATGAGGCCTACCTCTTCTCTGAAAGGTAATCTGCTCCGCTCAAGGTCTACTGATTCATATAGTAATCATATCTATTAATAAAAATTACCCTTGAAGCAACATCTAGACCATTATTTGACCAAACAACTGGGGAACATAGCCTATCCAAATTGACACAAAAACAGTCCGCACACATGATCTTTAAGTGGCAGACTAATTGGTGTTTTAAATTTTTTATTATATATCATTTATATATAATAATATAAATTGTATTATAGAAAACTTCTGATAGCACAGGAATTATTGGTTAGAACAAGGGTAAACTTATTTAATGAAAGATGATTTAAGAAAGATGATATAAAGAAAATTATTAAGTAAATATTGGGTTTAAGTAGAATATGGTCCTTTAATGAAGGGTGTACTGAAATGATTGAGATTAGAGAAGCATTGGGAAGTGACAGAGAATCACTATATTCCTGTAATAAGGAAATGTCCTAATAGAAATGAGGGTTAGAAAGATTCATTGTGCTGACCTGAACAAAGGTCAGGGACAGAAAAAAGTCATCAACAGTAAATGTAAAAATTTTCTGTCTTGCTATAGTAATAAAACAGTGTATACCATAAACTTTTTAACCATATTTTCTGAATGTAATTGTGTCAATTGGCTATTCCTTTTGTAAAACATTTTTTATTCTATTTTCAAATACAAGTTTTAAGTTTTATGTAATCTGAGCAGTTCATGTTTTGCTTTATGATTTCCATATAATCATAAAACAAAAAATGATATAAACTGATAAAGCAAAATATATATATATATATACACACACATATATATATATATATATACACACACATATATATATATATATATATATATATATATGTGTGTGTGTGTGTGTGTATCCTACTGGATAAAACCTCCCTCTCATATACAAAAGGATAGAGACCAGCAGAAACAGCACTTTCGAGTTGGTGGTGCCAATGTTGAAGGTTATGGTAGCCACATTAATGTAACAACTGTTATATTGCTGGCCCCCAAGAGTTCATATCTCCCAATATTTCCCCTTGTCTAGTCCTCTCCCTTTGAATGTGGGTTGAGATTGTGACTTTTTCTAAACAACAGAAAGTAGCATAAGTGATGCTGTGTCAGTTCTTGGTCTAAACTTTAAGAAGTTCTGCTTTTGTGCTTTTGGGACCCTGGAGCTACCATAAAAGAATTTTGTTACCTTGCTGGAGAAGCTGCGTGGTGAGGCCATGGGAGAAGCTACATAAGAGGAAAAGGCCCTGAGACTACAGAGGAAGAGGGAAAAGCCCCCACCATTCCAGTGTCTCAGCCAAGCCCAGAACCCTGCTGGCCTACCCAGCTAGATGAATCCACATTAGTTACTATTGGCAAGATCAATAGAAAGATACACCTGGCTAAGCCCAGCCCAGACTGTAAAATTGTGTGTGAATAAACTGATCACTGTTTAAAGCCACTAGGTTTGAGGATGCATTGTAATATGGCAAAAGATAACCATTGGTTTGATAATGCAGAAGAGTCAGGGATCAAGACCCAGTGACTATTCCCTGAGACAGCATGGTGCAGAGTGAAGATGAAGGCTTGATACCATGGCAAGCTTGGGGGAGTTATTTAATCTTTCTAACAGTCTTCTTATCTGTTAAATGAGAAAAATATTTCCTTCCTCAAAGATTAGTTAGAAAATGAAATGAGTGAAAGTTTTGGGCATTAAGAACTCACCTGGCCGGGCGCGGTGGTTCATGCCTGTGATCCCAGCACTTTCTTCTTTATTAGTCTGGCCAGCAGTCTATCTATTTTGTTAATGTTTTCAAAAAACCTGCTCCTGGCTTCATTGATTGCTTGAAGAGTTTTTCATGTTTCTGTCTCCTTCAGTTCAGCTCTGATCTTGGTCATTTCTTGTTTTCTGCTAGCTGTGGAGTTTGTTTGCTCTTAGTTCTCTGGTTCTTTTAGTTGTGATGTTAGATTGTTAACTTGAGATCTTTCTAGCTTTTGGATGTGGCCATTTAGTGCTGTAAGTTTTCCTCTTAACACTGTTTTAGCTGTGTCCCAGAGATTCTGGCACATTGTATGTTTGTTCTCATTAGTTTCAAAGAACTTGATTTTTGCCCTAACTTCTTTACTCAAAAGTCATTCAGGAGCACATTGTTTGATTTCTGTGTAGTTATGTGGTTCTGAGTAGGATTTTTTAATCTTGAATTCTAATTTGATTATACTGTGGTACAAGAGACTGTTATGATTTCAGTTCTTTTGCATTTGCTGAGGAATGTTTTACTTCTGATTATGTTATCAATTTTACAGTAAGTGTCATATAGTGATGAGAAAAATGTACATTCTACCATTTTTGAATGATGAGCTCTGTAGATACCTATCATGTCCACTTGATCCAGAGCTGAGTTCAGGTCCTGAATATCTTTGTTAATTTTCTGTCTCAACGATCTAATATTGTCAGTGGAGTGTTAACATCTCCCACTATTATTGGGTGGGAGTCTAAGTCTCTTTGAAGGTCTCTAAGAACTTGCTTTATGAATCTGGGTGCTCCTGTACTGGGTGCATATATGTTTAGGATGGTTAGCTCTGCTTGTTGAATTGAACCTTTTATCATTATGTAACATCCTTCTTTGTCTTTTCTTGATCTTTGTTGGTTTGAAGTCTGTTTGTCAGCAGCTAGAATTAAAACTCATTTTTTTCCCTCCCATTTGCTTGGTAAATTTTCCTCCATCTTTTTCTTTGGAGCCTATGTGTGTCTTTGCATGTGAGATGAATCTCTTGAAGATAGCATTGTGATAGGTCTTGGTTCTTTATCCAGCTTGCCATTCTGTGTCTTTTAATTGGACATTTAGCCCGTTTACATTGAAGGTTAATATTGTTATATGTGGATTTGATCCTGTCTTCATGATACTAGCTGATTATTTTAGAAACTTTAAACTACTTTAACTTTTCAGGAGAGTCCTGTGACCTGCTAACGGCAGTTTTATCATAGATCAAATGGGCACTGTGTGTGTATTTGATAAACAATTGCTGTGTTTATATGAAGAAGTAAACTACCAAAATATAAAAGACAGATTTTTTTTTAAGTGATGGCAGGTTTGGGACATAGTCTTCTCTGGAGCATCGCAATTCTTTAATAACTTTCATCATCAAGGAATGTTGAAGTTACAATTAGCTTGTTTTATTGCAGAAGGCATGAAGTCACATTTCAGTTGGATTTGCACAAATTTTCAGCCAGATTTTAGAGTTTCACAAAAAAATTACTATCTTGTTTATGAAGTTCACTTAGGCAAAAATCATGTATTTCAAGGCAACACTAGATAAAATTTGGTGTTTTTGAGCCCTTGTCTTGGTGCTGGTAGGTGATTTAGGGCCTTGGAAAGGAAGAAATCTCATATTCTGTGCCTAAATTATGTTAAAACTGTGCATACATCCAGTTTCCAAGATTCCTGAGAGAAAACACACATACGCATACACACGAGTGCATGCAATAATGAATTAAGGAGAAAATAATTAAACCTGTCTTGGCCTCAGTTTCCAATTTGGAAAATGAGAAAGCAAACTAGATTTCTCAGTCAGACTGGAAAGTTCTCCAAGGTCACTTCCAAGAGTATAGCAGACATCTCACCTCCTGTTGCCTATATTAGCCTTTCACGGACAGTGAGATTAAAAACACAGGTTGCTCTCCAGTGATTGCAGAGCTTTAATTAGAAAAAGAAACAAAATATTCTTAGATTTTTTTAAATTTTATTTTTAATTGTTTTTATTGTTTCCATTTTATTTCAACAGAGAAATGAAAACCTCAAGTTTCCAAAGAGCTGCACACATTTCTTCCCCATACAACTGCCCTAGCAAGTTAACCTAAAATGATTTTCGAAAACGTACTTTTAATGAGAAACTCCAATCTCTGAAACTTGTCTTGAACATTTTTTTTTCTTCTTATAGGACTCTGGAGTTTCCATACCTCAGTGCCAAGAGCATAGCAAAGGAATTTGACTCAATTTAGTAATTACCTCTTGTTATTTTAGCTCAAAGTTGTTTTGCTCTTAATGGTTTAAGAGAGTAATTTGGATACTTTGATTCTAGCAATAAAGTTCCAATGGGGAAGGTGGGTGAATGCCCATGTAATGTTTAGCTTATTATAATGGCCATAGCCAAAGCTTTTGCAGAATAAATTTTTACTAGGCTCTGAATAAGAGTGGGTCACTGTGGAGGAAAGCATGAGAAAATAGGAGGGAAAAAATAAGTCTAGGAGAGTTCTTTCTCTCTCCAAATTAGGCCCCAGGTTTATGGTGGACATTTGTTTTAGTCCTTTCTCATAACCAGAGGGAGAGTTACCCCAGCATTCTCCCCATGTGCCTCCAGGATGCTAACTCACTCTTACTGTATTAGTCAGTGTTCTCCAGAAAAACAGAACCAGTAAGATATATATAAGCTATGGCCTGAAAACCAAAGAGGCCCATGGTGTCAGTCTCAGTCTGAGGGCAGGAGAAGATTGATGTCCGAGCTCAGGCAGGAAGTTAGGAAAAAGGGGCAAATTCTTCTTTCCCTTATCTTTTGTTCTATTCAGGCCCTCAAGGGATTGACTGATGCCTGCCCATACTGGGGAGGGTCATTTACTGTACTGAGTCCACAGATTCAAAGGCTAATCTCATTTAGACACACCTTTACATATAAACCCAGAAATAACATTTAGCCAAACATATGGGCATTCCATGTTCCTGTCATGTTAACTCATAAAATTAGCCATTCACCAAGGCTTCACTGTGGAGCATGTACATTAAACCACAGATTCTAAAACTATCTGTGATGAAGGACTCCCTGCCTCTGCATCTACTATGGATTGATACTTGTGTAAAATATAACAAAAAGGAATCACTGAAAAAAATGATACACAAAACAAAGACATATGGAATACAAGCCTCGATTTTTTTATTAGATTGAATTATCCTGTCAAATTGCAGTAAAATGTCTAACCACTCTCGATTTCTATATTCATCTTGTCACATACAGTCACAAAATGTGTGGACAGGGACTGGTCCACAGATCTCTCTTTGAGTAGACTTTACTTGTGAATGCCACGACAGTAGATTCTCCTTTCTCCTGCCTGGATGCCATATTTGACTGCTAGAGACGTGGCCTGAGAATGAGTGAATACTGAGAAGGCAGATCCAAGGGAGGATAAATGAGAAGCTGGATCTACTCCTGTATTGTGGAGAAATACAAACCCATAAGTTAACATTTTTGCGTAAACTAGAATTTATCTGGTTTTATATCATTGGCAGGAGAAGCAGTCCTATGTGATACAGTAATTGTTTTGTTTATTTCCCCATTAACTCTCACCAGCTTCTGTTTGCCAGTCATCTTTCCAAAACACAGAGCTGAGTGTGCTGTTCTTACAGTCAAGAAAAAGCTGGCTTCCCACTGCCCTCAGTACAAAGACCAATCTTCTTACATTGTCATTCAAAATCTTTCACAATTGAGTCCCCTTCTACTTTTTCAGCCCAATTTTTTGCTAGTCTTATTCTTAGGCACATATCTTATGCTTTAGTTTGACCAGACATGTACTTTTGTAGATATTGTAGATTTGTTCATGTTCTCTGCGTGGATTGCATTTCCCCTTTCCACATCCTTTTCTGACTTACTAAGAATAGAACCTCAAAAATATAAGGTGTTCATTACTCTTAAATGTTAATTATTACACATCATCCCTGTTGCTGATTTCAAGGGCTATATTTGAGAATGTTGGAAGGAAGGCAGAGTGAGGTACCCAGAGACTTGATGAAAAGGGCTTTTAGACCCCAACGCTCTCATTTCATAGAGATTCAAATATGATTGTACCACAAAAATCTTAGAGAGCAATAAGCTTAGACAAAATGTGACTTTATTGCCATCTATAATGAGTGTCCTCAAATGGTAGTATGTTACTTTAGTAGATCTTTTGGAAAAGACCCCTCCTAGGATACAATATAATCAAGCACAGTGTGAAATCCAAGAACAGACCTCTGCGTGGTGATGTAGGTAAATTGGGAAGATGTCATGGGGTATTTTTGACATAGTCCCACTCTACCAGAAGCCACCTCTGCCAGATCCCAAAGGCTGCCTAAAATGCTTTGATAAGAGCTTATTACAAGACTTGGAGGTAGGTATATGTAGAATGTATGAAATGTTTTCCCGGGAAGGATGACATTTTAAAGTTTTATTTTATATATTACTGGGAGTCATAAGTCATATGGTTCTTGAAATCAAGTTTTAAGAAGGAGTTAGAAAAAAAAATACCCTATGAAGACACTGATGCTAAGAGTGGAAAGGAAAAGTTACCTAAGAGGTGATAGAGTACAAAAAATAGCTTTTCATTACTTCCCAGATGTCTCAGCATTTAATGGACAAAGTGAATATTCTTAGCTATACAACTGCTTTAATTTTAGGATTAGGGCATACTTTTAATTTTATGAAATTACATATTAATATTTTTTAAAGTAGAAGCATTGAGAAGGTAGGGAATTCATTCATTAGAACTATAATACTTATTTACTGTCTGATCTAGAGAAGTCACTTACCCTCTCTGAGCTTTGGTTTCATTCATTAATAAAATAGGCACAATATTCAGAGAAAGATCTAAGTGCCTGTTACAGTAAAAACAAATTTAAAAAGAAAAAAAATGCACAATACCTGACCTGCTAACCTCATAGGCTGTGAAAATGCACTGAGATACCTGGAAGTAGAATTCTTTATAAAGTGGACAACTTTATTATTTATAGTTGGTGCTAGTGCAGAAAGGATAAGTGCTGTGAAGCACTGCAACTCAATGTCAAAGGAATTTACTGTTGGTGGTACAAAAAAGAAAATAAATTTATCTCTGGTCTCTTGTTCCTTTAAATTTTGCAGGAGCTTCTACCAGGTTCAGAAAGGGAATCTTATTAGCATTTGGGGAAAGCCTTTTTACTGAAACTTCTTGAAGGTTTCAACTGTAGGCACACATATGTTTGTAAAGATAACTAGCCAATGAATGACATTTTAAAAGAGAGAAGCTGTTCTTTGACCATCTCCTCAAAGAATTTTTCATATCAGAAAATTGGAGAGGGTAGGAATGGAGACATGCAGGAATATTTTGATAAAGGGCATGATGTGTCTGAGGAGTTGACCCACAGTATTTGATCTGTTCCAGAGATGGCTTGGCAATTGTAAATGCTGGGGGCAGGGGAAACTCTCCTCTACGTTTGTATAGTTTTTGAGCTGTGTAGAACTAATGGCTCCAACTGCATCATGAGGTCAAGGGCAGAGCCCATGGCTTACAGATGCTTGTGTTTTCTAGTTTCCAGTGGTAAATATTTATTAAATGAAAACTTGGCTGAGGCTGTATATCAAAGAGAGGAGGAAGTGGCATCTCTTGGCAGATTTTATCCTCAAGGCAGGTTACCTGCTCCTGCATAATTGAAAGGAGACCTGGCCTGCTTTGAAGGCTGTCTTACCCCTTGAAAAAAGCAAGTAACAGTGGTGGCCCATGGGTGTCAAATAAAAGGCTTCATAGTTTAAGAAAGACATGGGAAATTAAGAGACAGTTCAGAGGACAGCTGTCATGATAAGGACTTTAGAAAAGAACATGTGGGAAGATGGGTCAGGGGTGGAGGATATTGGGATTATTTAAACCTGACAAGAGGAGCCTGAATAAAGTATGACAGGTAGTTGGTATTTGGACATTTTCAGGGGTGATTATATAGAATATAGAGCAGATGGTCTCAGGTTTATTTTTTGTTGCCAAGGCACTCAAGAAAAGATCATGTTTACATGGCCACAGTGTAATTAGGTGAGGTTACTTAAGACTACATTCTGCCCTAAGGCTTTGACATACCTAGGTCCTCCTCTACTACCAAGTACTGAGGGGATCAATAGTATCATCCAAAAGACTACCAGGGTGGCTAAATGGTAGAAAGGAGAGCCTTATTGCTCTTCTCAGTTTGTACACCAGGAAGGGAAAGCATCCAGTGTGGACTGAAGTTGTTCTCTGTTGGAATAGGGAAAGGACAGGTTGGGTTTTATATTCATACTCATACATATTCAATAAGTTTTGCGGAAAAGTTATACATATATGTGGGAGTCGAACATATGTAACATACATCCCATGTTCAGTTTGGAGTGAGGTTTTAGCACTAAAATGAGGTAGAATTTTGCTCTTTACATCAAAAGGTGAACTACGGGACACAAAGGTGGTTTGTGTGCAGCCTCTATAAGCTGGCAGAAACTGGCAATCTGTAATATTAATAGTTTATCAGAGAGGAATGTTTGTAAGGCCACTCCTTTGTCTAACTAGGGCTGATAGCTGGTATGGTTAGAGGGAGCTGAGTTATAGAAAGGTAGAAATTTGCCATGCCATCCAGTCCCTGACCCATAATAACTGTTTCCTCAACCCTAGGGTCTACCTTAGTTGATACAGGGGCATCTATTTTGATCTCTTAGATTACAATAGCTTAGCACACTGTAACCAATCCCTGGTTTAAGGTAGTCACATACTTTTTATGAAATTAATGTAAAGGACTGGGAGTATCTGTATTTAAGGTAGAGTTAGAAAATGTGGGGTCAAAATGACAAATATGAGATTGAAATGAAAGGAGGAAATAATTGATTCTGGATTTAAAAATACTGATTGATTTGTCAAAGGATGGGTGTGTGGGTGTGTTTGTAAAGAAAAGAACTTTCATCTGAGGATTGTGAGTCCTCTTAAATTGTCAGGCCTAGAGAGACATTAAAATGAAACAGCAATCATGGCCCTACTTCCTCCCTGAGCTGTGTATTCATCTCTTGAAACTGCTTGCTATTGCCACATGTGGCTAACATTAACCCAATAACCCCACATGTGACACCACAACCCACACCCCATAGCTTAACAATGTATAGCCAATCACTAGTCAATGTCACTTCTGTAAACCAATGAGAATTCCTGATAACAACTTTGTATCAGCCCACTCCTTGTCCCCTTTTTTGACTTTAAAATCTCACTTGTAACTGCTGCTAATTAGAGTGTATATTTAGGGCAACTTGCATCTGTGTTCCCAGGTTGCAGTCCTCAAGCTTGACCCAAATGAACTCTCCACTTTGATAAAAGAAAAACTTCAGCCAAATTAAATTTAAAGGAGTTTAATTGAGCAATGAATGATTCATGAATCAGGCAGCCTCCACGATCACAGCAGATTCACAGAGACCACAGGGGTGCCTAGTGGCCAGAATAAATTTATAGACAAGAAAGGTAAAGTGAAGTACAGGAATTGGAAGTGAGGTACAGAAACAGTGAGATTGGTTACAGCTTGGCATTTACCTTATTTATATGTAGTTTGAACATTTAGCAGTCTATGAGGGTTGGAAGTATGGCCGCTGGGATTGGCCAACACTCAGCTGTTGTTACAGGTACATACTATTGAGTTAGGCTTTCAATTTTGTCTGATTATTAAGCTAGATTACAGTGCGTCTATGAGGATTCAAATATAGAAGAGCAGAGTTCTTCTCAGGCCATATTTAGTTTGCTTTAGCAATGCCCCCTTTTGGTCATTTTCTCAGTTTTGAGAGATTGACCATAACCTTAGTCACCGATGTTACTATCGCTATTGTAAACGTATTTACATGCTTTTGAAACCCACCAGGAAAGAGTAGAACAGGTGGGTTTTGCAAGGAGAGAGTAAGGACTGTATAGAGGGTACCTTCTTATGCTGGAGCATCCTGTTTACAAGAGAAAAGCAAAACCTGGTCTGTTATAGGATAAATATATATATATTTAAAGCCTTAGTTTGATTCTGTCACATTTAGCACGAGTGACTTCATTTTAGTTTGGTTTGGTTTGTTGGGGCCAAGTGCATGAACTTAGTCTAAAATAATGGCCTCCCATAATTCTGTTAAAAAAAAAAATCCCCTTTTCGGCCAGGTTCTCATTCTCACTTAGGCGAGAATGTGACCAAAACTTAGGGCCATAGTGCCACTCTCAGGTACCATCATTTAGGGTTTCTGGTCTCAGCATGTCATTCACAGGTTATGGTGTCTTCATAGTCACATATTTTTTTCAGTTTTTGCCATTCCAGTTGAAGAGAGATCATTGGATGTTCTAGAGATGACTGCATGCAAACATTTAAAACCTTTGAGAGAATACAGCATGCCAGGGAGACTGTTGAGACTATTGGGAGGAGAATACCAAGAGTTTGGAGTATGCTCCTTACCCTGGGCCCCCATAAATCAAACCACATAAAATTAAATAGATTAAAGAAGGAGCTAGATAAAGAGTCAACTCACATGATGAAGTAAAATTTTCATTTATCCCCTACAACTGAATTTTTTAAATCTACATTTGATATGTTTCTCCATAGGCCACAAGTGTCAGCAGCTGTAGAGGTACTTTTCCATTTAACCAATTCTATTACTTAGCATAACATTCATGAGAGAATTTAAAGTCTGTTGTGTAATGATGGCCTTTAAAGTAGAATTTGCTGTAGAGCCTATTATAAGGGAGATATTTCTAATTATTGCCTCTTTTATTCTAAATCACGGAAAAAGGACCTAACAAATGATGACCTTCTAGAAGAGTGAAGGCCTGGGATTGGCAATGTTCTCTTTAATCCATTCTTTGTGTTAAGAGGAGTTTTGACTGATTATAAAGCAATGTATGAACCACTAAAGTTTCCCATCTACATTGGGCCTTCATCTTTTATCTATTAAAATATAAGTTTATTCATGTATAAGGCTGGCTGCAAAATCCTTCATAAATAAAAATATACCTTGTAAGTGCACATAAGAGTCCTCCTTTTCTTTTCTATTGTTCACAGAGGCATAAACACAGAAAAAATATTCAACGATAAGAGTCTCATGATAGTACAGAAGTCTTGAACCATATTCTTGGGAAAGTAGTTCACATCAAGGATGCCATCTTCTTCTGGAGAGAAACTTTCCCGGTTAGTTTTACCTTAAGGGTTCCAATGGATGTACAGTTCCAGGAGTGTGGAGGGACGCTTCTCAGTTGTAACATTATAAACCCAAGGTCAAGGCTCCAGTTTTGCTGTAGTGTGGATGGCAAGGACAGTCTTTCTCCGATGTTCTCAGAAGATCCAATCTTCAGGTTCTAGATTGTGAAGGGATTGCCCTCAGTGAACCATAAAAAAGCTTTCTTTACCTGATGAGAGTAAACTGTAGCATAATAACCTACTGTTATAACATCAGCCCTCTTGCATGGGAAAGCTTTTATACAACCAGAAAACATGCACTGAAAATGACAATTGAATGAAATCTCCTTATAAATATTTATATGGCCCATCAGGTAGCCAGATGTACCTGAAGCTTTGATTGTCTTCCCAAGAATATGGAATGAAACATTGGTTATAATCTATTTCTGCAATTTATAAGTCACCACATCAGTATATTCAATTTGGGTTATTTTATCTCTTCCCTGATGAGTCATGGAATGCAGAGCCTTTAATAACTAAAGTTTTAAGGACTCAAGAAGGACAAAGTGGCTGTCCTGGTTCTCTATGAGTTCATGCTTAACACTGGACTTATGTCCTCTTGAATATCAGTTGTTTCTCCAATTTGGGTGCATAGCACTGATAACTAATGGGTTATCATAGATAATTTTACTTAGACCATGGCGTTCATTCAAATTGTATATTTAAAAATTTTAGTATTGGCTGATTTAGCATGATAATCTAGAGCTTGATTTCGAAAGGTTTGTTAAATATCAAAGATTTAAAACATTGGATATAACAAAATAGAAACTTAGGTTACCATAAGTCATTCATTTAGCCAAAATGATAACTCAAAACTTTTTTAAAAGAAAAAACATCATTCTGATAGAGAGGAGACTCAGCTTCCCAAACAAGAACCAATGAAGATAGCATGAGGCCAACTGACTCTGTCTCCTTTCTTTCCTTTCCCCCTCTTTTTCTTTTGTAGTTTATTTAAAAAGAAAATAAAAATCTTTCATTATCTTTTAATATTATATAAAAATTCTTTTTAAAAGAGAAAACTCAAATTTTATGTTTCTATTAGTGTATTTTTAATGTTAAAGCTAGTTTTTAACAATTTTAAAAATCTAACAAAAAAACAAACAAAAGAAAAAAAAAGAAAAGAATTTAAAAAATCTATTGTTTCAAATAAAGTTTGACCAAAAAGTAAGATTTTTATAAGTCTTCTAAAATCCTTTACAATTTTTTTTTTCTCGGAGCAGCACAATGTTCTAAGAAAATTCTGTTGTGTTTCTATTCCAATGTCCAATTTACGGAAACAAAACTGAATAATGCCATTTTAACTTTAGCCAATTTGTTCACACATAGAATCTCTTACAATCAATTTTTTTATAAATCTTCCATAACTTGTTCAAACCTTTAGCATTGTTTAATTTAAAATGATCCTTTAACCCTCTAACCTATCAAAATTTTACATTCTCATACCTTCATATAATTTCATAGAAAAAACACATTTCATTCTCTTTACACACTTTGCATTTTAACCTATTTTTTCAGTACTTTCAATTACAAGTTACAATGTTAACTCTTAGCAAATTTTACTTTTGGTGAAAACCTTATTAAGTAAGAGATAATGTACTAGGTGTGGAGTCTAGGACCCAGACAGAAATGCAGATAAGGCCTGACTCTTTCCAACGTCTAACTCCACATGTCCCAGGCCTTACCTAGATGTAAAGCAGGCAAGCTGTACAGTTAAGAGTCACAGTTGCATTTTATGAAGCATTAGGCATTTAGGAGGCCTAATCACCTTTAAATTGTATGACATTTCTGGCATAAATTCTTTATCATAAATTCTTGCATGACTTATACAGACCATGTACAACATATTTAGATCCTCTTTTTTTTTTTTTTTTTATTGTACTTTAAGTTCTGGGGTATATGTGCAGAACATGCAGGTTTGTTACACAGATGTACATGTGCCCTGGTGGTTGGCTGCATCCATCACCCCATCATCTACATTAGGTATTTCTCCTAATGCTATCCCTCCCCTATCCCCTCAACCTCCAACAGTCTCCAGTGTGTGATGTTCCCTTCCTTGTGTCCATGGGTTCTCATTGTTCAACTCCCACTTATGAGTGAGAACATGTGGTGTTTGGTTTTCTGTTCTTGTGTTAGTTTGCTGAAAATGATGGTTTCCAGCATTATCTATGTCCCTGAAAAGGACATGAACTCATTCTTTTTTATGGCTGCATAGCATTCCATGGCGTATATGTGCCACATTTTCTTTATCCAGTCTATCATTGATGGGCATTTGGGTTGGTTCCAAGTATTTGCTATTGTGAACAGTTCCACAATAAACATACGTGTGTGAGGAGAGATCCAAGATGGCCAATTAACAGCAGCTCAGGATTGTAGCTCCCAGTGAAAGCACAGAGAGCGAGTGGACGCCACACTTTCAGATGAATTTTTGTTGCCCACAGACCGGGAGATTCCCAGCAGAGGAGCCACACGGGTCGCCAGTGCGACATTTTTGGCTGGCACGGCTGCTTTGCCGGTGCCCTGTCACGGCACTTCTCAGTGTGGAGTATACAGGACGGGGTGCCCTTTGAGTTGGGCTCGGCTGGTCCCATCCCCACAAGGAGAACAGCAATTGGAAATGCTTAGGATTGAGCGTTTCACAGCAAGCACAGCCGAACCGGGAAGGTCCAGCTCTGTGGGGAAGGGGCATCCGCCAAAGGAAAACTAAGAAACAGAAAAAACTTTATCACTAGGTGGAGAGAGATCCAAGATGGCCGTTTAGCAGCAGCTCAGGATTGTAGCTCCCAGTGAAAGCACAGAGAGCAAGTGGATGCCGAAATTTCAGATGAATTTCTGTTGCCCACAAACTGGGAGCTACCCAGCAGAGGAGCCACATGGGTCGCCAGCGCAACTCTTTTGGCTGGCGTGGCTGTTTTACTGGCACCCCGGCATGGCGCAGTGCTTCTCAGGGCAGAGTATACAGGACTCAGTGCCCTTTGAGTCAGGCTCAGCTGGTCCCATGCCCACAAGTAGAACAACAATTGGAAGCACTGAGGACCGAGAGTTTCACAGTAAGCACAGCTGAACCCGGGAAGGCCTAGCTCTGTGGGGAAAGGGCGTCCACCGAAGGAAAACTAAAAAACAGAAAAAACTTCGTCACCAACAAGCCGGACATCCACTGAGACCCAATCTGAAAGTTGGCAATTACAAAGACAACAGGTGGATAAATCCACAAAAATGGGAAGAAACCAGTGCAAAAAGGCTGAGAACACCCGAAATCAGAATGCCTCTCCTCCTACAGGGGATCACAGCTCCTCATCAGCAAGAGAACAAGGC
>CAUYLG010027337.1:0-19153 GCA_963573385.1 Cacajao melanocephalus | reverse complement strand
GCCAGTTAGAATGGCAATCATTAAAAAATCTGGAGACAATAGATGCTGGAGAGGATGTGGAGAAATAGGAACACTTTTACACTGTTGGTGGGAGTGTAAATTAGTTCAACCATTGTGGAAGACAGTGTGGCGATTCCTCATGGACCTAGAAATCGAAATTCGATTTGACCCAGCAATCCCATTACTGGGTATATATCCAAAGGAGTATAAATCCTTCTACTATAAGGACACATGCACACGAATGTTCTTTGCAGCACAGTTCACAATAGCAAAGACCTGGAACCAACCCAAATGCCCATCGATGATAGACTGGACAGGGAAAATGTGGCACATATACACCATGGAATACTATGCAGCCATAACAAACGATGAGTTTGTGTTCTTTGTAGGGACATGGATGAATCTGGAAACCATCATTCTCAGCAAACTGACACAAGAACAGAAAATCAAACACTGCATGTTCTCACTCATAGGTGTGTGGTAAACAATGAGAACACATGGACACAGGGAGGGGAGCATCATACACTGAGGTCTGTTGTGGGGGACTAGAGGAGGGATAGTGGTGGGTAGGGAGGTGGGGAGGGATAACATGGGGAGTAATGCCATATATAGATGATGGGGATGGAGGCAGCAAAGCACATTGCCAAGTATGTACTTATGCAACAACCCTACATGTTCTTCACATGTACCCCAGAACCTAAAGTGCAATACTATATTTATGTATATATGTGTACATATGTATATATATATGTATATATGTGTATATATGTATATGTGTGTATATATATGTATATATATATAAAATAATACTGTTAAAAACATAGTTGTACACATCTTTTCATGCAGAAATATATACATTTCTGTTGCAAAAACTAGGAGAGAATTATTGGTTTATACACTGTGCATATGTTCAACTTTACTAGATACTGCCAAATATTTTTTCAAAGTTGTTGAACACATTTATACTCCCACCAATAGTGACAAGTGTTTCATTATATTCTCCTTGTCAATATCCTAACAAACTTCAATCCCACTTGCTAATGCTAATTTTTGTGATTTTAGCCATTCTGGTAGGTGTACAGAAGTGCATCATGATGGATTTTTTATTTTCTTAATGAATAATAAAATTAAGTACTTTTTATATGTTTATGGCCAGTTAGATCTTCTTTGATGAGGAGCCTGTTCATTAGTTTTGCCTGTGTTTCTGTTGAGTTGCCTGTAATTATTTTATGAATTTGTAGAAGCTTTTATATACAATGATAGGAACCTTTTGTTGATATACGTGATTGCACGTATCTTCTACTTATGGCTTACCTTTATTCTCTTTCAATAGTGTCTTCTGATGAATAGGCTCTATTTATATAGGCTCTATAAGTAAAATAGGTTCTATTTATGTGTAATCTTTCAATCTTTTTCTTTATGGTTTGCGTTTATCAGTACTGTTTAAGAAACCTTTTCATATCCTATGGTCATGAAGACATTAATCTATGTCATATTTCAGAACTTTATATTTTTACCTTTCACATTTAGATCTACAATCGACCTGGTATTGATTGTTCTGTATAGTGTGAGCTAGGGACCAAGTTTAATATTTTTCTATAATAATATCAAACTGATAATTTTTTATTTAAAATAATATATTTTCTCACTTTGAAATCCCACACTTTTATATATGGGTCAGTTTCTGGACTCTTGTTTCATTTGTCTACTTGTTCATTCTTGTGCCAAGATCATACTATCTTGATAATGTAGCTTTGTGAGTCTTGATATTTAGTAGATCTAGTAGTGTAACTGCTTTCATTCTTCAGGGTACCTATAGCTTACTTTGCCCATTTTCATTTTCATGAAGATGTTATAATCAGCTTGTCAAATTCCACCAAAAGAAAAAAATCAAGCAGGATTTAATATAATTTAATGTATTAATATTTATATAATATATAATGTGATAATTATATCATTATATAATCCTTTAATATAATAAGATATCTTTATAATATCAAACTCTCCAATTCATAAACATGAATTGGGAAGTTTATGATCTATGTAGGTATCTTCAAAAGATTTTATTGGATTTATTCTGAAATATTTCATATTTTTAGTGCCTTTTTATAAGATCTCATTCTTTAAATTTATCTTTTGAATGGCATTTTGGTGGTAATGGCAAAACTAATTTATTTTTGTATATTGACCTTATATTCAGTGACCTTGAGAAATATATTTATGAAGTATTATAGTTTAATCATAGATTCTTTTGGATTTTTAATGTACACAATCATGATGCTTGCAAATAATGCCAGCTTAATTTCTTACTTTCTATTTCCTATCTCTTGTATTATTTTCCTGCTTTTTGCACCAGATAAAACTACTGGTACAATGTTGAACAGAAATAATAGTAGTCGTATCATTTTGTTCCCAGCCTAAAGGGAAAGCATTTAATTTCTCACTAACCAATATGTTTGCTATAGGTTTGTTTTTGTAGGTAACCTTTATCAGATTAGGAGACTTCATTTTTTTTTGTATTTTACTAAGAGTTTGAAATTATAAATAGACACTCTATTTCATCAAATGTTTTTTTCTGCATATATGGAAATGATCAGATCATCTTTCTCATTTTTCTGTTAGCATATTACATTAAGTGACTTTCAAATGTCAAATGAACCTTGCAGTCCTGAAATAATACCAGCTTGGTCTTGGGTATTATCATATTTATGTATTTCTGGTTTTAGATTTGTAATATCTTACTAGAAACGTTACGTCTACATTTATTTTAAAAGATTGTTCTGTAATTGTCACTTCTTGTAATGTTCTTGACAGGATTTGATATGAAAGTTAACTGCTTTCATAAAATGAGTTAAGAAATGTCACCACTTTTTCTATTCTCTGGAAAATTTTTGTCTAACATTAACATTATTTATTTCTCAAATGTCTCACAGAATTCAACCATGAATACATTTGGCCTTGGAGTTTTCATTGTAGGAAGACTGTTATTTATGAATTTAATTACTTGAATAAATTTAATATTATTCCTCTTGAGTAGGTGTTAACTGTTTTTCTAGGAATTTGTCTACTTCATTTAAATTTTCAAGTATGTTGGTTAAAATGACTTCATAACATCTTATCTTTTTAATGTCCATAAGATCTGTATCAACATCCCCTTTCATGTTTCTGATATTGACAACTGAGCTTTCCCTAATTTTGTTTTTTATCAGTCTTGACATGGATTTATCAATTTTATCATTCTTTTCAAGAAACCAAGTATCTATTTTGTGCTGCTATAACAGAATACCACAGACTGGGTAATTTCTAATAAGCAGAAATTTATTGGTTCACAGTTCTGGAGGCTGGGAAATCCAGTATCAAGGTGCAGGCAACTGACATGGTCCTTCTTGCTGTGTCATCACATGGCAGAGAAGAGGAGAAAATGTCTATGCCCGAAAGCTCCTGTGTGAAGCTATGGCCTAATAATCTTTTAAAGCTTCCATCTTTTAATACTCTTACAATGGGAATTAAATTTCAACATGAGTTTTGCAGGAAGCAAACATTCAAACCATGGCATTCCACCCCTGACCCCCAAAACTCACATCCTTCTCACATACAAAATACATTTATTCCATCCCAAGGTCCAAAAATCATAAGTCGTTGCAGCACCAACTCATAAGTTCAAAGTCCAGAGTCTCATATAAATCAGATATGCATGAGACTCAGGGTACAATTCATCCTCAGGCAAATTCCCCTGCAGCTGTGAGGCTGGAAAATAAATTACCTACTTCTAAAGCACAACAGTGGAATAAGCCTAGGTAGACATTCCCATTCCAACACAGATATCTAAGCAAAAAAAAAAAAAAAAGCTTTGGGGAGAGTAACTGATCCTAAGTAAGTTCCAAACCCACAGGGTGCACAACATTAAATCTTAAGGCTCCAGAATTATTTTCCTTGACTCCATGTCCCACCTTCTGGACACACTGAAGCAGAGGCTTGGCCCCAAAGGCCTCAAATACCGTTCCCCACCCAAGGCTGTGCCAGACTCAGCCCACAGAGCAGCTCTCACCAGTTGTAATCTAATGCCTAATCATCTTTTAAAGGCCTCATCTCTTAATACTGTTACAATGGCAATTAAACTTCAACATGAGTTTTGAAGGTGGCAAACATTTACACCATAGCCTAAGTTTGACATTAGTAATAACCTCTAATATACATTGATTTCCTTTTCCTTCTTCTTCTTTTGTTATATAATAACCATTTTATTATGATCACAGATTATCTGGGTCAGGAATTCAGAGAGGGCACAATGGGGATGGCATCTCTGCTGCACAATGTATGGAGTTCCACCAGGAACACTCAAAGGATGAAGTAATTTGAAGGCTGTTGCACTCAGTAGTATAGAAATTGATGCTTGTATGCTGTCACTGGGACCCCTAGTACAGCTGGCAGTTGTAACACCTACATATGGCCTCTTAAAGTAGCTAGTTTGGACTTCCTTGCAATGTGGCAACCGGGTATCAAGAGCAAGTGCCTCAAAAGAACTACATAGAAACTCCATTACCTTAAAAAATAGAAACAGCTTTATGAAGCTATAATTGACATACCAAACAGTTGATCCATTTAAAGTATACAAATTTAATGATCTGTAGTCACAGAGTTGTGCAACTATCACAATTAATTTTTGAACATTTTTACCTCTGCATATAAAGAAAATATTTCCCCATTTTCCCCTAATGCTCCCAGCCCTAGGAGACAAGTAATCTTTCTGTATAAATTTGCCTACTCTAGACATTTCATAAAAACAAAATCATATAATATTTGGTCTTTTAAGTGTGATTTCTTTCACTTAGAATAATTTTCTTTAAGATCTATTCATGTTATAGTATATATCAGTACTTAATTCCTTGTTATGGACATGATATTTATGATATTCCATTTCAATTTTATTTATTCATTGATCAGTTGATGGGCATTTGAGTTGTTTCCAATTTCGGGCTATTTTGAATCATGTTAGTATGAACAATATTAGCAGGCTTGTGTGGACTGTTTCCAATTCTCTTGAGCGTATACCTAGGAGTGGAATTGAAGGACCATATGGCAACTTTATGTATAACCTTTGAGGAAGTGCACACCATTTTCTAAAGTGGTTACACCATTGTATTTCTGAACTCTCCATTTTACTCCATTGGTCTATATGTTTATCCTTACATCAATGTCACACTTTCTTGATTATTATAACTTTGTTTCAGTTTGGAAATCAGTAAATATGAGTCTTCCAACTTTGCTCCCAGTGTACTGTTCAATTTCCACATATTTGTGAATTTCCCAAATTTCTTTCTGTTACTGATTTCTAGTTACACCCCATTATGACTGGAGAACATATATTGTATGTTTTAAACTCTTTTAAATGTATTGACATTTGCTTTACAGCCTAGCATGTGGTCTATCCTGAAGAATAGTCTGTGTGCACCTGAGAAGAATGTGTATTCAGTTGTTGGGTGGAGTGTCCTAGAGATGACTGTTTAAATCTAGTTGGTTTGCAGTGCATTTCAAATCCTCTATTTTCCTACCGGTTCACTGGTTTTCTATTTTATTAATTTTTGCTACTTTCTGTGATTATTTCTTCCCTACTTTTGTGTTTGCTTTTCTTTTCGAAATTTCTTAACATGCATGTTTCAAAAAGTATTTCTCAAGTTATTTTTATTATTGCCCCCTAAGAAACTCTTTAGACATGCGTGTTTTTTTTAATTGGCTTCCTTTTCAAATTTAAATACCAGGATATATACATTTACGTACTGTACATCTGCCTGTGCTTCATGTATGAAAAGAATAAGACTTTTTTCACTAATTTTTGTCCCCTGGATGAAATTACACCAGTTGAAAATGCATGTCTTAGGTCACTTATTTTTTTTTTTAATTTTTGAAAGAAAGAAAGAGAGGAAAGAAAGAAAGAGTGAAAGAAAGAAAGAAAAAGAATGTAAGAGAGAAAGAGGGAGAGAGAATGGGATCCTTGTTTCTATTGCCCAGGCTAGAATGCAGTCTAAAAATGGGTATTAAAAACGTCTTTTATGCCAATAATTGTGCTTAACAATGGAGACAGGAAGGAATAAGGGATGAAAATAACAAACAAGCAGTCAACCAATATTTTATTTACACCTGTGAAATGCTATGCAATTGCTGAAGAGTGATTTACTTCCAATTATGCGGTCACTTTTAAAATAGGTGTAATGTGATACTGGGAAAAATGTATGTTTTGTGGATTTGGGGTGGAGAGTTCTATAAATATTTGTTAAGTTTACTTATTCCAGGTCTGAGTTCAAGTCCTGGATATCCTTGTTAATTTTCTATCTCGTTGATCTGTCTAATATTGACAGTATCATGTTAAAGTCTCCCACTATTATTGTGTGGGAGTCTAAGTCTCTTTGTAAGTCATTAAGAACCTGCTTTATGTATCTGGGTGTTCTCTCTCCCTCTTTCTCTTCCTCTTTCTTTCTCTCTTACATTCTTTTTTTTCTTTCTTTCACTCTCACTTTCTTTCCTCTCTTTTTCTTTCTTTCAAAAAAAAAAAAAGCAAAAACTTAATGTCCCCTTAATATCCTGAGGATTATATTCATGGGCACCAGGGAGTCTGGGCAGGGAGTTTTTGTCATCATATTTAGAGTAAACAATACTAGAAACTTTTTCTAACAGGAGATAATAAAGGAAATGGGCGAACAAAAATAAATATATAGTCTCTGTGAGCCAATTTTTTTTTTGTAAACTGGATGAGATTTTTTAAATGTAGGCAAGAATTCTAAAATTATACAGTTTGGCTAACATAGTTTTTGTTCCTATCATTAATTGTTTTTCAATTGGGACCGAAATTGGTATTTAATATTTTAAACATTTAAACTGGTGAGATCACTGAAGAACTCACTTAGTATCTGTAGCAAACAGAATGGCCATGGCCACATGTCCGGGTGCATTCACAATATGACCAAGCCCAAATCCTTGGCCACATCCCTAAGGGAATCTGGGTTTTAGCTTGCAAACTTTGGCTGCTAGGCACAGTTACAGAGCCTTGTGATGCTGTAGGCTCTCAGTAAAAATGTTTGCCCTGGGTTATTACGAAGATGTTCTTGGTACAGAGATTCAGACAAGATCCTGAAGCTTAGTGTAAAAATACAGAAATGAGCAGAAGGATCCAATTCTAAACTTTTCTGAAGTCAGCTCATGCCTTCACATAATAGTGAACCACTTGGTCCCTCACTGAAACAAAAAAGGTGAACATGTCATTTACTTAGAAATATGGATGCATCTAAATTTTAAAAAGGAAAATCATTTAAAATATGACGTTTATAAAGTATCTTAAAAATAATATTTGATTTTATGCTATGGTATTTGAATGATAATCGGAGAAATTCAATTATATATAATCTAATTATTTTAATATAATCTCAATTTTTTATCTTTTAAAAAATATTATATCTAAGTATAATAATTTTCCTTTATTACATATATCAAAATTCAAATGTTTGTGATTTGTGTTTATGATACACTTTTTACTGTTATATATAAAATTGTGAAACTACATCTGAGATCATGATTAAGCACCTATTTCAAGGCAATAAGAACTCTTGTAGTCTGTTTGGGAGAATAAATACAGTGAGATATTTGTCTCAGAAAACTAGAGTTCACATCCAGAAACATGGTATTTATACGTAGCATAGAAAAAATCGTTTTTTAAGTTTTAAAAAATAGATATTTCACATAGAGTACTTTTAGTTCATATGATTTACAACAGGTTAAAAGATAGTTGGTGAGCTCATTTTAATATTTTTACACATTACCTTCTCCAACTTAAACCTTTTGCACTCTTAAACATTCCGTGTCCTTTCTGATCTTTTACTTAAAGCAAACACTCTTTATGATAGATGTGCACCTTTTAAAGAAAATATGTTACTATATTTATAATAACTTATAACAATAATTCCAGGAATGTCACCTAATACAAAAAAAATTCTGAAGAACTCCTAAATTATATTAAAACATCAAGAAGTCCTAAAATTTGATATTTGATGTAAACAAATCAGATAGCAAACCACATGTGCCTATTTTAAAGAAAGACCTGAAGCTTAAAAGAAGTGATCTGAAGGAGTAACTGTGGGGAAAAAAACACAAACCAAAACTGAATATAAAGAATCAAACTATATCAATTACAGGCTTTCCCATAGCCCCTCTAAGGGGCAGATTTCCATTATATTTTAAGTTTTAGCACACTGTATTTGACTGTGGATTATTTTGGCTCTACTATTAAAATTATATTTTATTTCTAAATGTATAATTTTTGAAGGTTTTCAGTAACATTCTACGTGTTAATTTCTTTAGAAAATAATATAATAATGTGATGAAATAAAATTATTCTTTTAGGAATGTACCTTTAAAGTGTAAGTATAAAATATTAAGATTGAAGAACACATACATGAAATTAGACAATAGGATTTGATCTTAACAATAATCACTCTAATAAGCTTTCTACTGAGGCCAGTGATAATATTCTAGAGTTCCTCTTCTAGATTTGCCTTTATAATCAAGTTATAAACCACATAAAAAATTCCTAATGTGTTATAGTTGCATCTTGTTCTTAACTCAGATGTCATTGCTATCTTGATTATTTATGTTGTTTATCATAAAAAATTCCAACTGATTTTTTTCACAGCCCCCCAAAAATAAAATTTGTCTTTTAAGTTTATTTAAAAGAATAGGACATACTTCTGATAAAAGTAAAAATTGATTTTGAAATATTTAAATGGCATGAGAATAAATGTATAACTTCACAAAGTGACTACTTCATACAGGAAAGCAATTATTTGGATGTGTAAGGCATGGTATGTGTGGTCATACTTTTTATCTATTATGAATGAATTACCACATTAGCATGAAAAACTTTTCTTAGCATCAAGGAGGCATTTTTTTAAATTCCTGGTTTTAAGTTCATTTGCTTAGTTGAATATTCATTTGGCTTTTGCAATACCAAAAGCAGTGGGTGAAACCTGGCTCTAGGGGCTTCTTCATGGCCTTTAATTATTTCAGGAGAAGAAAAGCTTTACTTTTTATCAGTTAATCTTGGGTACCATATTTTGCATAGAAGATTGATTTTTTTTTTTTAACACAGGTAAGACTGGTTTAGTGACATATGGCTGTATATAGTAGGTGTTTAATTACTATCTATTAAGTGGATGTTGAATATCAGACACAAAGTATCATATTTAGGTTTTCTGACATTTGAGAGAAGTATTCAACTTTGGTGAGACAAGAGAGAAGATTGTGTTTTCACAAAAGCACCCTTTAGAGAACAGATTGCAGGGTTGTGTATTTATACGCTGACATATAAACTTCTTGCTCACCTTTAACCACTGGTTCCTCAATGCTATCTCAAAGCAGCAACTTAAATTCACTTATGCATTTGATCAGCACAGTGCTTATTAAACACCTATTGCATGCCAAAGAGTCTTTCAGGGATGGAGAAAACAGAGCTTCTATGGAGTTTGCATTCTAATAGAGGGAGTGATAATTCTCAGATACTGACATTTATTTCTGAGCATGTTTCTGATTATTGACAAAAATGTGAGTCATGATCTCAGTGTAGTGGAATCTCACTGGCATAATCTGATTAGCTTCATAAACTATCACAGCAGGAAGTGCCAGTTATTTAGTTTGAGCAAATCTAGGCAATTTGAACGTCTAACTCCTCGTCTTCTTTCACCCATGTGGTAAATGACCAGCTTAAGAGGAATGGTTGAGCCAATGAACAATAAGGGATTGTGTATCTTAAAATTGCTAGAAGAGGGGATTTTTTATGTTCCCACCATAAAGAAATGATAAATGTTTAAGGTGATGATATGCTAATTACCCTGATTTGATTTTTATACAACATAATACGTGTATTGAAACATACTGTATTTCATAAATATGTACAATTATTATGTGTCAATTTTAAAAAAATGTTTTAAAAAGAGAGAGAAATGGTTGACCAACTCTAGATTTCACAGGAATTAATTAGCAAATAACATATCATGAGAGAACATTTTGGGTGTTATTTTAGAAAACAGCACATGTATTACCAGTATGAGAACACTTATTTTTGGTGCAGTCTTTAATAAAGCCTTTATTCATTCATTTGAGGCTTTAGGGCTCTCGAGCTTAGCATTAACCACGTACTTAAGGGGTAGTAGGCACAAAATAAATTAAATCATTAGTTTAGAATCCCTCTCGATGAGGCTTGCCTGTAGATTTTATTATCATCCATCTGAGCCACAGAAATAAAAATTGAGTGAATACTTTTGTTTATATACGCATGAATGCATTTCCCCAAAAGCATGAAAAATATTTCTAGTACTAAGGAGGTTTTTGAAAAATTTATTTGTTAAGGACCATTTGTTTAGTTGAATATTCGCTCAGCTTTTAACAGTACAGTAGTGCCAACAGTAGTTAGATTTCTGCCTTGGAGTCTTCCACAGTATGATCTCACAAGCATCACATGCCAGTCATTAGCTGCATATGTCTAAGAGGGCAAGGATCCTACTCTCTATAGCCACCCCAAAGCATACAAGCCTCATGCGTGAGGTTCATTTACATTTTTACAAATTGACTTTGGGGAAGAATTGTGAAGAGCCCTCTCTTCTTTACCCTGTATAGCTAAAATTTTGCCTTGAATAACTTTCCTGAGAAACTGAGGTTGCTCTGGCAGCCAGTATTTACTGATTTCAAATTCCTTTAGAAAGCCACGATCTTCTAAGAAAGTTCCTCCGAGCTGATCCTAAGAACGTATGAATAGGTAATTATGTGACAATGTCTGCCTCTCCCTTTGCTGGTCTGCATGTTCTGCTTGCCAGATTTCCACCCGCAGTTGGTGGCATTAAGCAGCAGCTGCCTTGTCTTTATCTTGGTTTTCACTTGGAGATTCAGGAGCTAAGCCAGGTCTTAAGACTCTTCCTTTCTGCTCTATCTATGGCCTTATTTGAAATACTTTCACATATTTGGGGTACCAGGACAAGGAGGGACTAAATAAATGACAGTTTCTTCTCAGTTTCGATTATTGGTTCCATTTTAAGCCTGCTATTGTATATCAATTGCTCCTTTTGCGTTGAAATGTAAAGGTACTCTAATTTTGTTTTATAAAAAATAACTCCTAAGAAATAGTTCAAACATGAATGTAAAATGCTGTCAGTGGAAAAAAATGAGAGAGGTATTTATATTTAGCATTTATTTATGTATTCAATAACTGTTTACTGAGAATCTCCTATTTGTTGGGATCTGTGGGGCATAGATAAGATATAATTTTACTTCCTTATAACATGCAGTCTAAATGGGAAAATTCTAATCTTGCCCTGAACCAGCAGGAATCTGAATGCCTGTTGAGACTTTTAGACCAACTTTTTTGATGGAAAAGTGTTCGTCTGTCTTCACTGTGAGGCATATTCGGAAAGACTGACAGTGTTCATTGAGGTAGAAGACAGAGGCAGAGATCTCTCTGACATCAGGCATCCCTTGCTGTTTTCATTCTACCTGCTGTTTCCAAAGATAACTGCACTCAGAAGCCCCTCTCTCATGGGTTTCTCTGAGTACATCTCAATATTCTAAATAATGATGAAACAACAGGAAAAAAATTAATAACCAAAGTTCAGTTATATACCAGCAATATTTCATTTAATTCTCTGAACTATGAGATAATATAGATACTTGGCTAGTCAAAAACCTGGATACTAAATGGCCAAGCCAGGATTCAAAGTCAGGTCTTTGTGACTCCATAGCCTTGCACTTTTAAAGTCCTAATTTTGGGGCCTCCTGCTTAGATATCCTTCTCTGTGACAGTGACACCTATTCTTGGCAGTGGTGGCCCAATGAACCCTGTGTGGGTAGCTAGGAAGCTCATAGGTTCCTCTCTTGTCTCTCTGGTAACTCCATTGCTTCCTCAAACAACTCTCCAGGAATTGGACAGTGCAGTGTTGCTTGCTCAGCACCAACTTCAGAACTCTCTAGTGTGGGCTGTTCTCTAGACCACTCCCGTGGCACTTACTCAGGGACTGACACCCCAGACTTGGAGCCTTCTGTCTTGATGCCACAGAGCTAGAGTCTATCACGTGTCTCAGGTCACCGAATAATTTGGAAAAATCTCATATTCCCCTTTATCCTCATCTTCCTATGCCCGATATGTGCACTAAACTTTGGTGGATACTCAGCAAACATTGAGTCAGTGTTAGAGAGGTGACCCGCTGCCATATCTGTCAGGCATGCATGCAAGGCAGTGCTCATCATCATTCCACCATGTGGCCTGTGGCAGTGTCCTTTGTCCCATACTGAGGAACTTCAGACACTGTGCTTTTGAGTCACAGTGTCTCAACTTTTTGTAGTTTCAGTATTATCTCCATTGCTTTTTGCTGCTGTAAGTGCACAGTCCACTTAAACTTCTGGTAAGTTAGCTGCTTTTAATCTGCCATAGAATGGATATTCATGTATTACAATGCTTTTTTATATTATACTTAAAAAGAGATGATAAAACTCACAGAGGAGGACTTCTCTATGAATTAGTGCACTTGTTGAAGTTTTGAATCTACCAAGTTAATTGTTGCCTGTTCCAAGGGCATTTTTGCTTCTTCTGTGGCGCTCACCTATATTATGTTATTTGTGTTGCCAAGTCCTTGGAAAAAGTGATTGCGAAGGCTATTTTCTTTTTCCTAGTTCCCACAGTTTCTAGACAAAGTTTGAGCATGTAATTTTCTGGAGTTTCTTTCCTACTTAGCCATTTTTCAGCCAAAGAGTCTTCTGCTAACATGTAGAATTCCTTCTATGAGGAATCCACGCTATCATCAGTGTGGAGTGATATGTGAGTCTTAATTACTATACTCGTAAGACTCCTAGAAATGAACAATGATAAGATATTTTGGAGATTAGTTTGTCTGGTCTTCTTATTTTCAGATTGAGAAAATGCAGACCATGGAGATTAAAGGATTTGTTCAAAGTCCCAGAAATAGTGGGCTCCAAATCAGGAGAAAAATCCCAATTTCTAGCTCTAAGTGCGTTGCTTTTCCCTCTCTTGGTTTATTTCTTCTTCTTCTTAAAAAGAATCAGGAATATCTATTAAATGATTATAGATTTTATATTTAAGTTTTTGAGTAGTCTCCTATAGGTAAGCATTCTTTGGAAGACAAAATAGCAAAGCCAAAAATTTATGAATTTAGAAGCCAGACAGACAATAACCAAATAGAAGTTCTATCATTTTCTACCTGTGTGACAATGGAAAATCTGTTTAATCCCTCTATATCTCAGCTTTCTGATTATAACATCAACATGTGAGGCTTAAAAAATTAATATTATATAGTGCTTAAAACAGTACCCAGCCTATAGTCGGTATTCAGTCAATGAGATGTGTAGTTCTCACATGCCTTCTTCCCCTTTGTCAGAAACAGGTAAATTTTTTTTTACCTTTATGTTTAAAATAGTGAATATTGTTGCATTATTATTATTTCAGATTTGTGATAAATCTTACAAACTGGTGTGTAAACAGGCTTAAAATATACATTTGATTTTTACATTTCTTTTTTTTTTAAGTCCTGATCTCATTCCCCTCATGGACTGGGGAAAGAGTGTCAATTTATGAAGACATTTATGTGTCATGGCCCAGCATTTCCCAAAGCATGATCTTAGACCACCTGCATCAGAATCATCTGTGGGGATTGTTTAAAGAAGATTTCTGGACTCCACAGACCCACAAATACTGGATCTTCATCAGAGATCCAGTGATGAAGGGGCCCAGGAACCTCTGTGTTGTAACAAATGCAAAATGTGTTTTTATATACTAATTTTGGAGAACTACTGCTATAGATGAATTGCCAGTTAAACTCCAGATTACCTGACCAAAAATATTACTTTAATCATGCTACTTCACTGTTTAAATAACCTTCCATATCTCTCACTTGGGCAAGGAGGGCCATCAGGCTGTGTGAACCTGTCTGTCCTACCTTATAGTAGGCTGAAAATGTGAAAAAGATGTCATGTGCTTGTCCTCAGAGTCTGGGAATAGGGTACCTTATTTGGCAAAGGAACTTTGCAGATGTGACTAAAGATCTTGAGATGGAAGGATTAACCTGGATTATCCAGGTGGGCCAAGTGTCATCACTAGGGGCTTCATAAGAGAAGGACAGGAGAATCAGAGTTAATACATGACAGAAGCAAGAGACTGGAGTGATACGGGGAAGGGGTCCTGAACCAAGGAAGCTGAAAAAGGAAAAGAAACTGATTGTCCTTTCAGACTCTTCAGAAGGAATTAGACCTGCTGGCACCTTGACTTTAGTCCAGGGAGGCTGATTTTGGACTTCTGACCTATAAGCTAAAACAAGGCATACTGTCCCTTTGCTCCACTTCTGTCCACTAGTTCTATGAAATTTTCAAAGTTCTGAATAAAGCCTTTCTCCTGTCTAAAAGCTTTCCTTGACCCTCCCAGCCAAGAGTTATTTCCCCTTCTCTGAAGTTCTAAAACAATCAGAATCTCTGCAATTTATTGTGCATCCATTTATGAAAAGCTCTGTCTAGGAGTAGTTATATGCAAGATCTTTCAAATCAGAACACCTAGGTTTAAATCCTGATTCTGCCACAACTACCTTGGGAAAGTTTCTTAGAGTCTCCAAATCTCATTGTCTTCATTTGTATTTATCTCAGCAGATGGTGAAGGTTAGAGATGCTCCACCTCGAAGTGAACTGACATAGTGGCTGAATCAGAGTAAGGACTTCACACATGTGGCAATCACCGGAGGCATTGTTCATTCAGCATAGTTAGGATTATTGTCATCAACATAACTATTCAGACCATGTTGTTTACATTTTATTAATAATATATTTATGTTTCTGTTTCCCTGTTAATTCCATGAAATTAAGCATTATAATAACAATAACAGTAATAGCAAAGTAGTGTAGTGAAAAGAGTATTTGGTTTTGGTAGACTTTTTTTTTTTTTGAGACAAGGTCTCACTCTGTCACCCAGACACCCAGACTGGAGTGTAGTGGCGTGATCACAGCTCACTGAATCTTCAACCTCCTGGGTTCAGGTGATCCTCCCACCTCAGCCTCCCAAGTAGCTGGGACTACAGGTGTGTGCCACTACACCTGGCTAATTTCTGTATCTTTTGTAAAGATGGAGTTTCACCTTGTTGCCCAGGCTGGGCTCAAGCAATCCTCCCACCTCAGCCTCCCAAAGTGCTGGGATTCCAGGCATGAGCCACCGCGCCCAGCCTGATTTTGGTAGACTTTTTGTTTCAGTTCTAGCTTTGAAGTTTACTGAAATGTGGAAAGAAAATAACTTAATTTATATTTATATTTAATAATATTTATATTTAAAATGGAAATAATAATGGTACTTACTCTTAAATAATAATGGTACTTACTCTTAAAAATGATTTTAGGATTAAGTCAGATTTCAAGATTAAAGACTTAGAGTACCTAACACATAGTAAAAATTTAGTACCTGTTACCTATCATTAATAGTAATTAGTATTTAGTTTTCTTTGTTTCTATTCTATACTATGAATCTTGATATACCTTTTACTTTATATATGGCTATATATATATATATATATATATATATATATATATCTCACAATGGCTATATATATATATATATATATATCTCACAGACAGTTAAGTTTTGTCATTGGAACAGTGCTCACGCTATGAAAGTGTACAAGAAACACATAAAACCTGCCTAGGAGCCTCTCTTCTTCCCTCACTTTTTTCCTTTTTCCTACCTTTCTTTCTTTCATCACAGGTGATCGTATAGTTTGGTATCTTAAATGCTTTTAAATCCATTGGATTTTAGAGCAATTTTTACCAAAAAAAAAAAAAGTATATGATTTGGCCAGGCATGGTGGCTCATGCCTGTAATCCCAGCATTTTGGGAGGCCTAGGCAGATGGATCACCTGAAGCCAGGAGTTCGAGACCAGTCTGACCAATATGGTGAAACCCCATCTCTCCTAAAAATACAAAAATTAGCTGGGAGTGGTGGTGTGTGCCGGTAGTCCCAGCTACTAGGGAGGCAGAGACAGGAGAACTGCTTGAACCTGGGAGGCAGAGGTTGCAGTGAGCTGAGATCTCACCACTGCACTCCAGCCTAGGCGACAGAGCAAGACTCTGTCTCAAAAAAAAAAAAAAAAAAAAAAATCTGTGATTCAATACATTGCCATTTATCATTACCTTCCCTTTACAACCCTTTGTGCTATTTTAGTGCAGATGAGAACTCACCTATCGCAGCTAATTTGAAATCATTTTTCAAATGAGAGTTCATGAGCTACTATGCTAAAATTAAGGTCTATTACATCTTCTGCACTTTCTTTGTCTGCTAATGTTGTAATATGATTTTAAAGCAATTTTCTTTTGACATGCTTTGCTTTCTTATTTAGAAACTCAGGCTTATTTGCAGATCTGTTGTCTCTATAGATGTTTATGTATTTTATATAGATGTTTTCTCTGTGGTTTGCTCCCTAATTATTTTAGAGAGACTTGGAATTACTCATTTTTATATAAGCCATATATAATAGCTCCATGTGACCAAGGAAATATGATAAAAAATGCTAGGAAAACTTGGTAGTGATACTACTTTTGTGGTTAAAGGAAAGGAAGGGCAAATCAAGCCAATTCCTGTAAGAAAAAAAAGTATTCTTGAATATACTAAATAGATGCTCCTTGTCATTTAATATTTTTAAAGCAAAGAAAAATTACCTTTTTCCTCTTGCTTCTTTTATTCAAAGAAAGACATAATTTTATAAATAACTTACAGGATTAAACTTACCTGAAAGGCAATTGGGAGTTTCCCCTCTGACCTGTGGGACAGTCAGTTCTTTGTGTATTCTTCCTAGAATACGAAAGGGGTAGTTGCAGTGGTTGTAAGCTCTCCCTGGAAACTTTGTCTAGTAGCCCAGTGCCTTGGAAATTGTCCATTTTGCTTTGAGGAGGCATTCTGACTCTGAACTTACACACACATACCATGTGTGAACATTAATATGAGAAATGGAGGATTCATTTGACAAACTCTAAAACATTTGCTCTGTTGATAGATTTATGCCCCATGGGTCCCTCCTTGCCACCATGCATGAGTGCCATGGCTAAGAAGTAAAAGTCAGAACTGAATGAAGCTCATATTACTTTATAGACTTGATGACCTGTGGTTTCACTCATGAATAAGCAACAGCTCATGCTTGTACAAAATGCCTGTCTGTCTGGGTCTCTCTCAATTAAAAAGAGGTATTTTAAGTCAAATAGAAAATACATTGTTTAACTTACCGTAGGCGCCAGTGCAGAAATACAAGTTATGTTTTATTTCATAACATGGTTGTATTAGAGAAGGGAAACCATATAAGCAACTCAACATAATTCTAATAATGTATTTGTTCATGCATGATAAAATTAACCACGTATCTTAAAGAATATACTACATTAAAAATGTATTTCTTATGTACTAAAGTGAGAATGTATTTATTACCTAGAATTTTTTTTCTCTGTTTTTCCCGTAAATGTGGTTTCTTAAAAAAAAAAAATCTTAATAGAGAACTTGGTATCCTTTCAAATAGACTTTTAATGCAGTATGAAATTATATTATAATCTAGTTGATGACAAAATCACATTGTGATATTAATTCTTAATATACATATTCCCCCAATCTATAAACTCTTAATATCTTTAATGAAGATCAAGTAGTAGTCATTTTTACTATGCTTATACAATTTTCCCCAAAACTGATTAATCGTATTAATTGCTGCTTTGGAGGGAATTTCTTAGATTAATTTAAAAGTATTATATGTGATGGGACATGGCTTTTTTTGAAGTGTAGTAGAAAAAGAGAATTTCTATAGGAATTATCTTTAAAGTTGAGACTTTAAAACTCACAGAAGTAGAGAATAGAATGGTGGTTGCCAGAGAATGAGGGAGGGAGGTAGAATGGAAAGGAGGAGATGTTGAACCAAGAGCACACAATTTCAATTAGCCAAGAGGAATCAGCTTTAGTGGTCTGTTGTGTAGAATGGTGACTATAATAAAAATGCATTATATGTTTCAAACTTGCTAAAAGATGAGATTTTAGATGTTTTCACCACAAAAAGGTGGTAAGTGTGTGAGGTGGTGGCTTTGTTAATTAGCTTGATTTAATCATTCCACAGTGTAAACATTTATCAGAGCATCACATTGTCTCCCATAAGTATATACAACTATTACTTGCCAATTAAACATTTTAAAAATGATTGTGTTTAATCACCAAAGATAGTATGCTTCTTTTATTCTTAGTAACAACATCCATTTTGAATTAGAATATTTGAATTTTATAGTGGAAATCATCTACAAAATCAGCCATACATTTATCAGATAGTTTATAACAAAAATGGATGCATCACAGTCATAGTTTTCTTAGCACAGTTTTTTGAAATGATTTACCCCCAAAGTAATTTACAGGCAGAATAAATGGATTCATTATATATAAAAATCCTCATCTCACATTATCTAAGAAAACAAATTTGATGTTTGCTAAAAATATTTTAGTCACAATAATAATATAAGTCCTTACATTTATCAGGAAAACTCAGGTATTTGCAAAGTACAGATAAAAATCTATTTTTTAATATTGCCATGTTCTCACAACAAACAACTTCTTTTCATAAATTTTAAAGTTTAAGGTAAACAGGGCACATTTAAAAAGATCTTGTGAAAGATGACTGCCAGTGCAGGCATGGCAAACAAGGGAAGATGAAAAGATAATTTAAAAAGAATGGAGAACAGATTGTGAATATTACTAAATAAATGCAAAGAAAATTTAATACTCTCTTTAATTCTCTTTTGTGGTTAAACGAAAGAAAGAACAATGAAGAATAAAATAGAGAGGCGGGTGTTGAACAATAAGAACACAGGGACACAGGGAGGGGAGTACTACACACTGGGGTCTGTTGGGGGGAAATAGGGGAGGGACAGTAGGAGGTGGGGAGTTGGGGAGAGATAGCATGGGGAGGAATGCCAGATATAGGTGAAGGGGAGGAAAGCAGCAAATCACACTGCCACGTGTGTACCTAAGCAACAATCTTGCATGTTCTTCACATGTACCCCAAAACCTAAAATGCAATAAAAAAATAAAATAAATTAAAAAAATAAATACAAAAA